>JAJPUD010000616.1:378341-546581 GCA_023553655.1 Myrmecobius fasciatus | reverse complement strand
GGTCACATGAAAAGGTGCTCCAAGTCACTATTGATCAGAGAAATGCAAATTAAGACAACTCTGAGATACCACTACACACCTGTCAGATTGGCTAAAATGACAGGAAATGATAATGATAACTGTTGGAGGGGATGTGGGAAAACTGGGACACTGATACATTGTTGGTGGAACTGTGAACGGATCCAACCATTCTGGAGAGCAATTTGGAGCTATGCTCAAAAAGTTATCAAACAGTGCATACCCTTTGACCCAGCAGTGTTTCTACTGGGCCTATATCCCAAAGAGATTTTAAAGGAGGGAAAGGGACCCACATGTGCAAAAATGTTTGTGGCAGCCCTTTTTGTAGTGGCAAGAAACTGGAAATTGAAAAGATGCCCATCAATTGGAGAATGGCTGAATAAATTATGGTATATGAATGGTATGGAATATTATTGTTCTGTAAGAAATGACCAGCAGGAGGATTTCAGAGAGGATTGGAGAGACTTGCATGAACTGATGCTGAGTGAAATCAGCAGAACCAGGAGAACATTATACACAGCAACAAGACTATACGATGATCAATTTTGATGGACATGGTTCTCTTCAACAATGATGTGATTCAAACCAGTTGTGCTGCGATGAAGATAGTCATATACACCCAGAGAGAGGCCTGTGGGAACTGAGAGTGAACCACAACACAGCATTTTAACGCTTTCTGTGAATATTTCCATGCATTTTGTTTTCCTTCTTAGGTTGTTTTTTTCTTCTTCTCTTTCTAGATCTGATGTTTCTTGTGCAGTAAGATAACTGTATAGATATGTATACATGTATTGTATTTGTCATATAATTTATCCTATCTAGCATGTATTAGATTACCTGTCATCTAGGGGTGGGAGGTGGGGGGAAGGAAAGGAAAAGCTTGGGAAAAAAAAAGTTTTTTTGCAAAGGTCAATGTTGAAAGGTCACTCATATGTTTTGTAAATAAAAAGCTGTATAAAAAAAAAACCATTTGGTACTGGTTAAGAAACAGAGCAGTCGATTAGTGGAATAAGATTGGATCACAGGACAAAACAGGCAATAACTATAGCAATGTAGTGTTTGATAAACCCAAAGACCCCAGCTTTTGGGATAAGTGCTCACTATTCCACAAAAACTGCTGGGAAAATTGGAAACCAGTATGTCAGAAATTAGGGCTCCACCAACACCTAACACCACATACCAAGATAAGATCTAATTGGGTTCATGATTAAGATATAAAGAGTGATATTATAAGCAAATTAGAGGAACATAGGATAGTTTATCTCTCTGACCTGTAAAGAAGGAAGGAATTTGCATCCAAAAAAGAATTGGAACTCTTAATTGAACACCAGATAGATAATTTTGATTATATTAAGTTAAAAAGTTTTTGTACAAACAAAACTAATGCAGATATGATTAGGAGGGAAGCAATAAATTGGGAAATCATCTTTACATTTAAGGGTTCTGATAAAGGCCTCATTTCTAAAATATAAAGAGAATTATCTCATATTTATAAGAATTCAAGCCATTCTCCAATTGATAAATGGTCAAAGGATATGAACAGACAATTTTCAGATGATGAAATTAAAGCTATATGAAAAGGTGCTCCAAATCACTATTGATCAGAGAAATGCAAATTAAGACAACTTTGAAATAACACTACACACCTGTCAAATTAGCTAAAATGACAGGAAAAGATAATGATGAATGTTGGAAGGGATGTGGGAAAACTGGGACACTGATGAATGGAACTGTGAATGGATCCAACCATTCTGGAGAGCAATTTGGAACTATGCTCAAAAAGTTATCAAACTATGCATATGCTTTGATCCAGTAGTGTTTCTATTGGGCTTATATCCCAAAGAAATCGTAAAGGAAGGAAAGGGACCTACATGTGCAAGAATGTTTGTGGCAGCACTTTTTATAGTGGCTAGAAACTGGAAACTGAATGGATGCCCATTAATTGGAAAATTGCTGAATAAATTATGGTATATGAATGTTATGGAATATTATTGTTCTGTAAGAAATGACCAGCAGGATGATTCCAGAGAGGCCTGGAGAGACTTGCATGAACTGATGCTGAGCGAAATGAGCAGAACTAGGAGATCATTATACATGGCAACAACAAGACTATATGATGATCAGTTCTGATGGACATGGCTCTCTTCAACAGTGAAATGTTTCAAACCAGTTCCAATTGTTCAGTAAAGAAGGCCATATACACCTAGAGAGAGGGACATGAGATATGGACTACAACATATCATTTTCATGCTCTATATCAATGATTGTTTGCATTGGGTTTCCATTTTCACATTTTTTTGTTCATGTAGATACGATTGTTCTTGCATAGCAAGACAAGTATGGAAACATGTATACATATATTCAACTTGTCAAATATTTTAATATAATTAACATGTAGTGGACTTCCTGCCATCTAGGGGAGGGAAGGGGAATGGGGGGGAAAATTTGTAACAGAAAGCTTTGTAATGGTCAGTGTTGAAGAACTACCCATACATAAGTTATGCAAATAAAAAGCTTTAATAAAAAATTTTTAAAAAACAATAAGACTATATGATGATCAGTTCTGATGGACATGGTTCTCTTCAATAATGAGATGTTTCAAACCAGTTCCAGTTGTTCAGTGATGAAGAAAGCCATATATACCCAGGGAGAGGACTGTGGGATCTGAGTCTGGACCATAATGTAGCATTTTTACAATCTCTGTTGATGTTTGCTTACATTGTTTTCCTTCTCAGGTTTTTTTTTTTTTCCTTTATAGTAAGATAACTGTGTGTGTGTGTGTGTGTGTGTATATATATATATATATACACATATTCGATCTGTCAAATATTTTAACATAATTAACATGTATTACACTTCCTGCCATCTAGGGGAGGGGGTGGGGGGTAAGAGGGAAATATTTGTAACAGAAAGCTTTGCAAGAGTCAATGTTGAAAAATTACCTATACATATGTTTTGCAAATAAAAAGCTTTATTTCAAAAAAGAAGAAGAAGAAATCTCTATCTTCAATTCATCTTTATTTGCTGGAGAAAAGAGGGAAGAAAGGAAGAGAAATGAAGGGGGGGCAGATAAGTTAGGGGATGAAAAAAGGAAAAGAATCTTAAAACTTCAGTTTTTCTCAGGAAATTCAACCCAGAACTAACACCTTTTCAATCTAGTCAAGGAGTCATCCATCTCTTAAACCTGGCACCCTAGTGTGATGCAGGAGAAAAAGAAATGTTTTCCATAGGAGGAAAAAGTCTCCATCCTTAAGATGGCTTCCTTTAAAAGTGTAAGCAGGTAGGACACTATCCTCAAAGCAAGCCCAATAACTTATCTGCCACTGGGTGAAGTTTCCCAGGCCTCAGATCACTGCTGCTCCCTCTCCTAAAAGCATAATCAAAAGAAGGTCTTAGTTAGTCAGGAAATAGGCCCCCTAAGAAGGATCCATCCTCTACATCTAAAAACAATCAGCTTCCTGAAAGTCCTAAGTTTGATTTATTAAGTAGATGATGGAGAAAATCATACTATATGTCTGACCTCCTTCCCAATTTTTTCTTCCTGCAAAACAGGCCAAATTACAATAAAATAAACCTTATGGGTAGCAAGAATGTTAAGGGGATAACTAGGTCTATCCTCTTGGTGAGATGGGAGTGGGGAGCTTTATATAGAGATTATATGTATAATTCAGCTATCTCCTTTTCCCCAGGTATCTGCCTCCCTTAGTCACTAACTGTCCACCTAAAAACTTCCTGGGGTATTGGATAAAAGTGTAAACTCAGGGCTACTATACCTTAGAGCCATCAAAGGCCAACTCAGTTAGTTTTTCTGATGAACATAGGGACCTAAAAAAAAAAATCCAAATCAAAAGACAATCCAAATCTATTTACTTACAAGTAGAGAACACATTTAGAAACACAGTCTGTCAGATATATCCATGTTCACACGCTTGCCATCACACACTTCTGTTGCTTATCCTAGCCTTGTGCCTAGCTCATTCTGACTGCTTCTCAGGAAGAAAACAGACAGTCCATTCCAGCCTAATAGATAATGTTTGTTTGCTTTTTATAAGTTTGGTCAACTTGGAACAGATAATTCAGGAAAATTATTAGGCAGACATTAATAGAAAGAAAACTGGCTCTTCCTCTCTCTCCACACTGCATTGAGCTTCACCGGATTATCTTATATAGAGTGAAGAGAATGTGATGATAGAAGAGAAGGGAAATAGGTTGAATATAAAGAGGAGTCCTTTTCTTAAAACACTCCAAAGGCTCTGCCTATTAGTATAGAAGAGGTTGAGGCTTCCAGGAAGTTAGGACTCCAGTTTGTACACAGTAGACAGAATTAGGGTTGTGAAAAAGAAATTCAAGATTCTAATGGTAATACATCATCAAGAAGTCATTCAAAAAGTCAGGAAAAAACAAAAGCTTTTACTGTGTACCAGGTACTTAAATGAAAGGTATCTTTAGGAGCCAGGGCTGGAACCAGGCTCACAGGACTGAAATGGAATAGATACAAAACCAGGTCAAACTGTAATAAGTCTGGGACTAGTAGATAGATGGTCCAGTATGTAGATACCAGAAGAACCAAAAATCAGTAGCAGATCAAATAAGTAAATAGCTTTTAAAAATTGTTAAGTAGGGTCTAAGTAATGGAATTCAACTTTGGGCTCACTCAACATTCTTTAAAGTTTTATGGGTTTCCCCTAACCTGAAGGCAAAAACCAAAATCCAGGCTTTCTGGTATAGAAATAAGTGAGAGCTACTAGTAATGAATAAGGAACCTGGTAGACCAAAATAAGAGGTTAAAGAGGAGCAAGAGGCAAGGGCTGCACATTTAATCCCTGTCTCTCAGGTTAAACAGGGAAAGTTTCTTAGGGAAGAAGAGAATCACGGAAATGTAACTCTACAGGAAATTTAGAAATTCAGCTCTTATTTTATAGATGAGAAATTGAGGCCTAGGGAAATGGAGTAAGAAATGAAACTAGGAGGGGTGGGTTAGGGCCTGATGTTTGACTCCTAGTTCAATGCTCTTTAGAACCCACCAGGCTGAGAAAATGGCCTTAGTTAGATAGGGAATGGGATGACTTTCAAGATTAAGATGAAGTATGTCAAATTTTTGGATCACAGAAAGCTGGGAAGGATTGAAGAAATGACAATCAATATACCAAAAGATCTAGACAAGCTGGAACAATAGACAGGATCTAAAAATTTTTTTAAAAAGTGAAATTTTTCAAAATCTTTTAAGTTAAAAAAAAACTGCACAAGCTCAAGATAAAAGAAGCCTGACTAGATATTAGGTCTTACAAAAAAGCTCTAGGGTTTTTCCTGGACTTAAAGCTGAATATGATTTAGCAATGTTTACATTGCAGCCAAAAAAAAAAAAAAAGCTAATGCTATTCTAGGCTGCATTAAGAAGGACACAGCATCCTGAAAAGGGGAGGTAATAGTTCTCCTATTTTCTGCCCTGATCATAACACATCTAGAAAAAATAAAGGGGGAAAAATAATTTACTAAGTGACTACTAAGTGCCATGGGGAAATTTCAAAGGGCTTATACTCTAACAGGAGACAATTAAGTCATATAGGGTGGCATCCAGAAAAGATGTTTTAGTCTGGTAAGTCATAAGGAGAATGAATGTAATTATAGGGCAATTAGTAAATTAGCCCTTTCCAGAAACAATGACAATATTGATTTGATTCTTATTTTCAGAGCAGAAAGAAAGATAGGTACATTGTTGGTTGGTAGAAAATGTCCATTTTGGGACCCTATATTTTAATAAGGACATTGTTGTTTGTTCTTCATTCTTGAAGAGGACCATGACATCAGGGAGGTGATGCCATGACATGACATGCAAGTGAATAAAGACATTGTCAAATACTAAAGTACACACCAGAGAAGATAACAAAAAGACTTTAAAACTATACTAGGTAAGAAAGAGTTGAAGGGGACAACTAGGTGGTGCAGTAGATAGAGCACCAGCCCTGAAATCAGGAGGACCTGAGTTCAAATCTGGCCTCAGACACTTAACACTTCCTAGCTGTGTGACCCTGGACAAGTCATTTAACCCCAATTGCCTCAGCAAAAAGCAAAAAAAAAAAAAAAAAGAGTTGAAAGAAGTGGAGATGTTTAGACTGGAGAAAGATCCCTCTATCAACTTCCAGTTCAGTGAGGAACTGATAGTTGTTTTTCAAATATTAGAAAGGATACCATTTGGAAGAAGAATTATACTTATTCTGCCTGGTCATTGAAAAAAATTACAAGGTGGAAGATTTCAGCACAACATAAGGAAGAATTTCCTAACAATTCAAGTTTTGTAAAAAAGAAAATGAAATACCTCATAAAAGCTGTGAGTTCTCTTTCCCTGGAGGCAAACAGTTGGATGGTCACTTGTTTGGGATGTGGATGAACTAGCTCACATGAACCTGATATAGTACAGGATGATTCCCTGATAAGTAGATATAATAGATCAAAATATATACTATGGATATAATCTGACAGATTTCTCATAGCAAAGCCTCCTTCTCAGAAGCTTAGGGGCTGGAATAAACTCAATTTATGCCCTGGCTTTGCATTTTCAGAGTTAATTCAGAAATAATTTGGAAACTAGTATGACTTTTTGTGAGATTCATTGGACAAAATTAACTCCTCCATCATTCTGAACAACAAACTCACCCAATTTTTCCAGATGAGAAGAAATGAGTAAATAAATGAACAATCATACAATAGGCTCTTATTATATGCCAGGTTAAGAACTAGAGATATGAAAACAAAATAAGACAAAACAAAAAAACACAGTCTAGAGGAAGGCAGACCACACAGGAGTAGGGCGATGGTGTCAGAGTTGGCCTGGGAAGTTAGAAATGGATGAATAGGTGAGACATACAGCAGTTTATTGACACATAAATTACAGGAGTGATAATGTTAATTTGATTATTGTTCCCAGAACTAGACATGGAAAGGGAGTGGGAAGAAGGAGAGGATTAGAGAAGCAGGGCTGGAGTACATTAGTTTAAATTTGACTCCACACTCCCCAAGGATTGAGTGGATGAGTAGAGAAGAAAATGGATTGGGAGGGAAAGGAATGTTTCTGTATTTTCTTCATTACTATACTTTTTCAGTAAATATTCCATTCTAAAACCTAATTTGTATTTAATAATGAGTTGATAGGGAGAAGAAATTATTTGGTTAATTCATTTCATCCACATGATATTAGATATTAACCAGCAACTCAAAGTAGGAAAAATACTCAATGTAAGCTCTTAAGCTAGAATACTAGAAAAAAAAAAAAAGAAAAAAAAAAGAAAAAACCCAATCCTTATAGGTTACTTCTAAAACTCTGAATGAAGTAGTAACTTTGCTTTAGGGAACCAACCTACTAGTCAGATTGTAATTTGGGAGAAGAAGCCCGTATGTGTTACAGAAATGTTTTACATTTATGGAGAGTTTAAGGTTTAAAAGTGCTTTTAATGTTAAGGGGTCCCCTGAACTTGCCCTTTTGAGTTGTCATATTTTCCAGAAGCACTGGAATCAGAACTTAGAAGAGGTCTTGAACATGCTTTCCCTCTTTCTTTTTTCCAGTCAACATAATTTGTTGTTTGCACCACCACTCCATTGGAAAACTGTGTAACTGGGACTTTTTGTAGATAAGCCTTCATAATCTAGCAGTTTTCAAAGGCAAAAAAGATTGCTGCTTTTGCCATTTTAATTATTCATGATTTCTATTCCCCTGCCACTCCCATTTAGGTGAAGATTTCTATTTCTCCTCCTTTCTTTGTCACAATTTCATAAATATGCAAGTTTCTTTTTGAGTTGTGAACTCCATATGCTTACTTAGACTCCTTATGCATGTTCATTTCTCTTGTAATAAATTTAGTTGCCTCATGGAGTTGTGATATTGGTTTTGGTTTGCAAATAGTACAAATAATATTTTTCCATATAATTGAGGAAATTGAAATAGATATGAAATTATTTGGTCAAAGTCACCTGGCTAGTAAGGTTCAGATGTGAGATCTATCTGGAGTTCAAAACTAAGGTTTATAATTCCAAGATGAACACTTTTCCACCAAACTCATATCACTGTATCTCATGCAACCAGAGTGGCAGAGAGAAATAAGACATGTTCTACAAGTCATTCTACAAGAGAGCACCTAAATGATATTATGACTGAGAAGAATCAGTCAGTGTCCTTCACCTATCTACACATCAACATTCAATCAGTTGCCAAGTACCATCCATTCTATCCCTGAATATTTCTCTTCTTTTCTACTTTTATTACCACTATTTCATTTCAAACCTGAAGTATATCTCATCTAAATTATAAAAAAAACCCTCTATTCTTCCAAACTCTCTGCATCTCCAATCTATCAATCATATAGATGACAAAATAATCTCCCTAATACAAAAGTCTGAACTACATCCCAGCCCTAAGCAAAAAAAAAAAAATAAATAAAATAAAATAACAAAAATTTAACCCCTTCAGTGATTCTTCTTGGTTACTAAATAAAATACAATTCCTTAGTCTGACATTCAAGAGAGCTCCCCCCTCTCCGCTCCCCTCCCCCATTCCCTCTCTCCAGGGCACTATATTTATTACCTTTACAATCTTATTTCTCTCCCCTTTCCCACTGGTCCCTGGATTTTGAGGTGGATTCCAGTTTCATTGTCCTCTCCTACCTCCATGCTTTTGTGAACTTCATGCCCTATTTATTTTCCTTCTCCCCATCTCTGCCTATTATTATCCACCCTCTCTTCAAAGCTAAATTTCACCATGATGCCTACCCTGTCACCCAAGCTAAAATTCAGCACTTCTTTTTGAATGTCTTTTGTTTAACCTTTTCTTTGTACATCATCATTTTCTAATGGCTATCTTTTAGTTGTATGTGCACATACCTTATCCCATCCAAAAGACTTGTAGTTCCTTGTAGGCATTTTTCCTCTTGTACCCCAGTGCCTTGCAGATAGTAAAAGCTTGAATTGAAATGAACTACAGGATTTGGTTTGTAAGTTGCCTGGAAAATCTATTCTTTTACCTTTATTCCCACCTCTTTACTAAAACACTGTCCTTTAAAACATTAGAAAGGCACATTCATCATCAGTAATATGATATTTGATTTGGTTTTTTCTTATAAAAGAACAGAAATTCAGAGTTGGAAGGAATAGAATGCAATTCAAAAAGCACTGGGGGGCAACTAGGTGTCGAAGTGGATAGAGCACCAGTCCTGAAGTCGGGAGGACCTGAGTTCGAATGTGATCTCAGATATTTAACACTTCCTAGCTGTGTGACCCTGGGCAAATCACTTAACCCCAATTGCCTCAACAACAACAAAAAAGGGCATTTGGTAAGAACCTATTATGTGCCAAGTGACATGGCATAGTGGATAAGGAAGCCCTGAACTAAAATTCTACCACAGAGACATAACTGTCTTTATTATTCTGGATAAATCAGTTAAACCCTCAGTGCTCCAGGGAACTCTAGGAAAAGTAGCACATCTGCATTAGTCAAGAGAGTTGACTTATCAGGAGTTTCCTACATTAATGAAATCACATGTTAAGATAAAAAAAAAAGAAAAGAAAAGGAAAGAAAAAAAAGGAAGGAAGAATTTCACAAGGAGAAGTAACTATTAAGTATATTCAAAATAAATAAAAGTATTTGATGGATGGGAAAAATTAAGAAATTAAGGTAATCAGAAAAAGAAGTTTTAAAGGTTGTCTGTTCAAACTCTATCTGAACAAGGAATTCCCCCTATCTCCCTCCTGCTTCCAGCATCTCTGACAGCCTCTTCTGAAAGATCTTCAGCAATGGGGAACTCATTACCACCTGAATCAACTTGCTCTACTTTTGAATGGCTGAACAGTTCAAGGAGTGACCTTTTTATAATGAAACCATATCTATTAACGTAGTTGTTATCACCATTATTCCCATTTTACAGACAATATTGATGCCAAAGCTCACACAACTAATAAATGTCAGATTCATATAAGGTCAAGATCATAGGGTTGGATCCCAGTTTGGTCCTTTTAGCTTTACCAATTAGCTTTGGTATTTATTATTATTCCATTGTTATTATTATCCCCAGCATTTAGAAGTTGTTCCTTGTTGAGGATCAAAACCTGCCTCTCTGCAACTTCTACCCTTAGTTATTAATCTGCTTTTTTGTGCCAAGAAAATATCTACTTACTCTTTCACATGACAGCCTTTCAATACCTGAAGACAGTTATTATGTCCCCTTAAATCTTCTTTTCTTCCAGTTAAACATACCTACTTCTTTGAATCAATCTCTCCTTTAGGAACAATTTTCACTTCCCTTATTATCCTTGTGAGTGGAAATTGTTTTATTCTTTGTCCTGGCACCCCCAGCACCAAGTATAGTACTTGGCACAAAGTACGTCCTTGATCGATACTTGTTGAGTGGTTATATAACCATTCCAGAAAGAAACAGACAGAAAAGTTACAGACATAGAGAAAGGGGAGAGGGAGAGAGGAAAGAGAGGAAGAAGAAGAAGAGGAAGAGAACAGAGAAAAGAGCAAAGAGAATCTACTAAATATGGGCTAGGCACAGTGATAAATACTTCGAAAACACTAAGCTGGAAAATCTCTACTCTTAAGGAGTTGTGATAAGGAAAGACAAAAAGGAGAGGATAATTAAAAAAAGGGTGAAGAGGGATGCTTACTTAGGGGAAAGGGAGTTGGTAAGGAAGTGGAATGAACTGGAAGGAGCAAGCAGAAAGCCTCGAATTGAAAAGTCAAGAAATGACATCCTAGATCATAGAGTAGGGCTTAGGGGAAAAATCTTCCTTAATGGGGCAAGGCAGATGGAGATGGGGGAGACCAGAGAATGAGCTATAATTAAATTGATCACATCTGTCAATGTTCTTCCTAAACTATGATTCCCAGAACTAAATACAATATCCCAGATGTTTTCTGACCATGGCTTAGTACAGAACTCTTGATACGACCTGGTTGCATTTATTGAACTTAAATGCCATGCCATATCCCTATTGTCTCATTCATTTATTCTTGTGACTCCTCAGTTTGGAGTTAGGGGTAAAATCTGTGGCCATAGACAGAGCAAAGCTAAATGGGAAAGGTAGGCTCAAACCTAATGACCTTTATCTCACATGAATCTGACATGTATTAGTTGTGTGAACATTCGTGTCAATGTCGTTTGTAAAATAGGAAAAAGAATTCATTGAGAGATATGGTCTTGTCATAGAAGGGGTTTTCCCTTGTACCACCCAAGGAGAGGTTAGAAGATTCAAAGAATCTTGATAACTTCATCAGGTAGAAAAAAGAGGCTTATTGGAAGGCCTTCCAGATTTTCTTTAGAGTCTATTGATTGGACAAATCATCCTAGCATAGTGGTCAATCCTCCCTGAAGCAGACATCTCTCTCTGCCTGCAGAGGAAGTAAGAGGCCACTAGAGTTTTGATGCATCATCCTAAAAAGCCAGGATTTTCATCACTAAGTCAGCAAAACTGGCCTAAAGGAAAGGACCAGGACAACTTTGTTATTAGAAGGTGCTCAAGTGCTAAATCCATTGGATGTCAGAGCTGAGGAGGAGGAATTTCCTGGGGTATACCCATTACACATTAGTAAAGGTATAGTGTTCAGCATGAGGAAAAGCTATTGCTGTTGTACTCCATGTGGGTACCCTATGTTTCAGGAAGAACACTGACAAACTGGAGTGATTCCAGAGTAGTACTTGAGGAGGGGTTACTGGTGATGATTATTCTAAGTTGTCCATGTACCATCCACTCCCAATTTTACATTATTGTTGTAAGAAAATGTTTTATGCCATTCAATAAGCTTTTATTAAATACTGAGGAAAATTAACATTATGCTCTATTATTTAATAACAAATATTATTAAGTTTTACAAACTTTTTCTCATTTTGTCAGACCCTCCTCCCCTTCAAAAGACTCATAGTTTCTGAAGGACTTGGTAGAATCCTAGCGCCCAAGGTTCATTAACCATCGTGGGCTGGACACCTCCCAATTGGAGGTTTCTCTTTGTTTAGCTAGTAGACTAAGAACCTATTTTGAACTAGGGGACAAGTCTCTATTCCTTACTTTCTAATTAAAGTTGGAGTTGAGAAGGAGAGGGAAGACCTAAAACCAAACCTGGGGGAAACCTGATTGAGAAGGTTTTGTTTTTCTAGTCAATATTGCTGGGGGGGGGGGGGTAGTTAGGTCTCATAAAGCAACTAGCATTCCTAAGTATCAGAGAGGGGTATAATCAATCACATCTGAAGGCCAGTCCCTTTTCTCCCAGCTGTACCTAATCCTATCACCTGCCCCTTCCTACAATGAAGAAATAATTGGAAGGAGTTGAGAATTTGTAACCTGTTTTCTCACTAAAATATTTACCTATCAGAATAGCCTTGCATTTGCCAGGAAATGTTCCAATTATATAAGCATTTAAACTTTATTGCAGAAAGAGCAACTCTGTTGGACCAGCTACATTGTACTAATGCCAAGTGTATACTTGCCGAAAAGACTATTTCATGGAGAATTCACACAAGGCAAGAGCTCACAAGGTGGTCAGAAAGAAGCAATGCAAGGATATTCTCAGAGTCTCTTAAAAACTTTAGAATTGATTGTATGACATGGGAGACATTGGCATAAAAATGCCAGCATAGTGTGCCCTCATCAGAGAAAGTGCTGAGTTCTATGAGCAAAATAGAATTGAATTAGCTCAGAAGAAATGTGAGATGAATGTTAGAGAATCTACCCCAACAGGGTATTATTATAGGGATTATTTTTGTCCAACTTGTGGCAGACTAATTTGTGTCATTTGGTCCTCTTGGAGAACAATGGATAACAACCACCAACTGTTAGACCAGTCAGAAGGAAGACACACCTAAGATTAAAAGTACTGGTCAGCCATCACTCTGGGTTTTTTATCATAAATGGAAGCAGGCCATTTTTATTATCAGATTGCATGTCCCTGTTCATAAATGACATCTTGCATAGAGATTTGCCTTTGTTTCTTTTTTGTTAATTTTCACTTTTGACAATACTTAGTATATGCCAAGAACAAAGAAATAGAAACAAAATAGATGTAAAAAATGTATACAAAGAGATTCAAAGAAATAGATACAAATACAAAATAGAAACAAAGTCCCTGAAGCTCACAATTTAGTGGGGAAAACAAGGCATATACAAGATGTATACAGAATAGATGGAAGGTGATCTTAGAGAGGAAGGTGCTAGCAGCTGAGAAGACTGGGAAAGGCCTCCTTATAATCCTTAAAGAACTATATAAATATGTATTTTTTTATTGATTCAGGTTTCCTTGTTATAGAAATATTTCAGGGATAGATGACCATAGTAGTATTTATAAAAACACTTTAAGATTTGGAAATCCCTTAACAAATACTATTTTATTTTATCCTCACAACAACCCTGTGAGATAGTGCTATTATTATTCCTATTTTACAATTGAGGAGTCTGTAGATAGAAATTAAATGACTTGCCTAGAGTCATACAGCTAGGAAGTATCTGAGGTCAAATTCAAACTCAAGTTTTCCTGGCTCTTTATTCAGTATACAATTTAACTTCCAATAAATAAATATTTGAATGGGTGAATGGATAGATAGATTATAGATATATAAAGCATTTAATGATAATAATACCAGTAATAACTATTGAAAGTTTTATACGTCAATCTATAGTAATTACAGAAAAGCTAAGTAGAGCTGGGCCAGGAGTCAGAAAGGCTCATCTTCATGAGTTTAAATCCAGCCTTAAATACTAATTCTGTGATGCTGGACAAGTCATTTAATCCTGTTTGCCCTAATTTCTTCATCTGCAAAATGAGTTGGAAAAGGAAATGACAAACCACAACAGTGTCTTTGCCAAGAGAACCCCAAGTGGGGTCACAAAGAGGCAGATAAGACTGAAAAACAACTAAACAACAAAAGTAGTAATTATTAGCATGCAAATAGTAGTAATACTTAGAAGTAATAAAATAATACTAGTATTATTTTAACACTATATCTGTGGTTTTGTTGGTATTAAGACTTCTATTAATTTTTGCCTCAAATTCTCTATAACAATAAATAACAAAAATTTATAGTCAATTCAATGAAAATTCTCTCTGAACTTAATTATACTTGTCCTTGGACAACTCTAAGCCTATACCGGAAGCCTTTCCTCCTTCACAGAGCTTGCCAGAGCTTATAAACTCCAGACATATCACTCTAGAACCCAGGACCAAATCAATGCTAACAAGAGGCATAAGAGAGGAGAACTGGTAGCAGCAATTGCAATATTAGCATTATGTTTCACCAAGATGAGCAAACCAGCATAGACTTATTCCCTGGCTAACTCTCTAAATGTAGACTGAAGCCCACTACTTTTATTTATTTTTTTGCTGAGGCAATTGGGGTTAAGTGACTTGCCCAGGGTCACACAGCTAGGACATATAAGTGTCTGAGGCCACATTTGACCTCAGGTCCTCCTGACTTCAGGGCTGGTGCTCTATCCACTGAACCACCTAGCTGCCCCAGCTCACTACTTTTAAACACAAAAGAGGTAGCTGGCTCAATCCCTGCTAATTTACTAAGGGAAATTGCTGGGTAAATAAACTCTGCAGAACATAACATAAAGGGGAAAAGGCTGGCTGCCCTGTGGCAATTGGGATGATATCAACTATAGGGAATTGCTCTCCTCTCCCGTCCTATCTTGACCCCAAACCTCAGATTTGGTTCCTCCCTCCCAACAACTCCCTCCAACACAGTATTGTTCCTGTAAGTGTAAATGAACACTTACCTGCAAAAATCATTTACTCAGATAGTTACAACTCCAATTTACTCAAATAACTGGCAATCTGCTATAAAATCACAGAGCCTGTATTGATTTGTTGCCAGGTATTGCCAGGCAACAGGAAACTTTTCCACTATCTTCACTATAGTAGGAGAACATAAGGAGAGGTCAATATCACAGCAGCCATCTTTTAAGAGATGGATCAGTAGAGCATGCTGTCTGAGAAATAGTGATCTGAACTGAGATGGTTGCCTTTGAAATTAAAAAAAAAAAGTTTCAAATAAACTTCTAACTTGGAATAAACCTTCGTGACCCCCCCCCCCCCCAGCTATTGGGATGAAGTGACTTGCCCAGGGTCACACAGCTAGGAAATGTTAAGTCTGAGACCAGATTCCAACTCAGGTCTTCCTGACTTCAGGGCTGGTGGTCTATCCACTGTGCCACCTAGCTGCCCCAACCATTCATTTTTAACTTAGATTCCTAAATCCCTGTTCCTAAACCAAGATTAAATTTATGTGTGAAAATCAATTAACAGGCCCAGTTAAGACTGGAGAAGGGAAAAGTATAATGAAAAAAAATCACCAAGTTTCTTTTGAGCATAGAAATTAACATTTAAAATGTATCTTGAAAGAGGGAGAAAAGGAATGCTATTCACAGAAGCCAAGAGATAAGTTTCCCACCCTTGATTGTTATTGAAGTCTTCATCTTGATGACAAAAACATCGATGTCAATGATGAAGTTACAAAATTGCTACTTTGGTGTCAATGATAATGGAAAATCATGTGGTAGCTGAATTTAACATTTCCACAGAGACCATTCTGGGGACAAAAAAAATGCATAAACACTAGTAAATTACTTGAAAGCTGTTCTCTTTTTTAATTAACTGAAACAAATTTACAATAATCCATATAACTCATGTCTTAAAATGGATATCACTTAAAGATTGAATATTTCCTTCACTTCTAATTTGATTAGACTAATGTTGAAGTTGCTGATCCCAACCACTAACAGTGATTCACTTATTCTAAGGCATTGTGATGATTAAAAGGTTTTAATAAAACACACAGAACTTTCAAGATTTCTCTCTAGCTTCAGCTGGTAAAAAAAAGAAAAGAAAAGAA
Source organism: Myrmecobius fasciatus (assembly GCA_023553655.1). Lineage (NCBI taxonomy): Eukaryota > Metazoa > Chordata > Mammalia > Dasyuromorphia > Myrmecobiidae > Myrmecobius > Myrmecobius fasciatus. Next base: position 530,694 of record JAJPUD010000616.1, on the reverse strand, counting down.
AAGAAAAGAAAAGAAAAAGAAAAACAAGTGTCAGAAACATTTAATTACCCTGGTATTAGCTAGTGATTTAATGAGTTCAATCTAGCTGTGCGTACCTGGGATATGAGAATCTCTGGAGTTAAAAGCTTCTGAAGAGCTATAAAAGGCTTTTTGAGAATGATGGGTATGTGTGCTTTAAATTCCCAAATTAATATAAAAGTTAAAGCCCCAGGCTCCCAACTTCCTCTCTGTTTCATATGGGAGCACTAAAGTAAAGATCTAACATGCTTTAATTCTACAGCCCCCAAATGACAAGATGGGTATGTGTGTAGGAGGCAGAGAGTCAGAATGCTATGATTTGTACCTAGAAGCACACAAATACAGAATTAGGAAAGAACTGAGGGCGAAGTCTTTGCAGTTGTACTGCACAAACACACAGAAATGTATGTGTATATATGTGTGTATATTTACATGTATAGATATATTCATATTCACAAGATGTATAGTATAGTATGTTATAACAATCAATCAATAAGTATTAATAAGCTAGGTGGCACAATAAATAGAGTGCTGGGCCTGTAGTCAGAAAGACTCATCTTAATGATTCAAACCTGACTTTAGATACTTACTAGTTGTGTGACTTTGCCTCAGTTTCCTCATCTGTCAAATGATCTGGGAAAGGAAATAAACCATTCCAGTATCTTTGCCAAGAAAACTCTAAATGGGGTTACATAGAATCAGACATACCTGAAAAACTTAATTAAAAAATTCATGTAAATGATAGGCACTGTGCTAGGTATTGGAAATACAAATACTGTATAAAGAATGAAATAATCCCTAAGCTCAAGGAACTTATTTTCCAATGAAGATGTTCACAAAAATATTTTGAAATATATAGAGTATAGAGTGAAATGAGCAGAACCAGGAGATTATTATACACAACAACAATACTATATGATAATCAGTTCTGATGGACATGGCTCTCTTCAACAATGAAATGTTTCAAACCAGTTCCAATTGTTCAGTGATGAAGAAAGCCGTATACACCCAGAGAGAGGGATATGAAATGTGGACCACAACATAACATTTTCATGCTCTCTATTGATGTTTGCTTGCATTGTGTTTCCCTTCTCAGATTTTTTTTTCTTGTAGATCCAACTTTTCTTGCCCAGCAAGATAATTGTAAAAATATGTATGCACATATTCGATTTGTCAAGTATTTTAACATGATTAACATGTAGTAGACTTCCTGCCATCTAGGGGAGGGGGTGGGGGGAAGGAAGGAAAAATTTGTAACAGAAAGCTTTGCAATGGTCAATGTTGAAAAATTACCCATACATATGTTTTGCAAATAAAAAGCTTTAATAAAAAAAAGAAATATATACAGCACAAATGTGTAAAGTTGATAAATACATATGTATACACACACATATATACATATACATGTATGTGTATATGTGTGTATATATATGTATACCAATTTGGGGAAGATACAAAAGATACAAAGAAACAAAAGCATGATCCCTCTTCTCAAGGAGTTTACATTCTAATGTAACATAACAAATAACTATAGGTGCAAAAGATATACAAGGTAACTGGAAGATAACTTCAGAGCAACTACCAATGGAGAGAATTACAGAAGATGGGCCACAGGATATATCTTTTTTCTCACATATAATATTTTATTTTTCCCCAAATTACATGTTAAAACTTTTTTAAAATTTCTTTTAATTTTGAGTTCCAAGTTCTATTCTTGTCTTCATTTTTTTCCCTTTCCTGGTAAGCAATCAGATATAGGTTATTCATATACAATCATGCAAAATATCTTTCATTTTGTATAAGAAGACTGGAATAAAAGAAAAAGAATGAAAGAAAGTGAAAATAGCATGCTTCAGTTTATGTTCAAAGAGTATCAGTTCTTTCTCTTGAGGCAGATAATATATTTATCATTAGTCTTTGGGCATTTTCTTAGATTATTATATTCCTGAGAATAACTAAGTCATTCACAGTTCTTCATTATACAGTATTGCTGTTACTGTGTACAACATTCTTCTGGCTCTCCTCACTTCACTTTGCATCAGTTCATGTAAGTCATTCCAGTTTTTCTGAAACTATTCTGCTTGTTATTTCTTATACCACAATAATATTTCATCACAACTATATACCACAGTTTATATTGTGGTATGTAGTTTTTTAGTTGTTTAGCTATTCCCCAGTTGATGGTCATTCCTTTGATTTCCAATTCTTTGCCACCACAAAAAAAAAAACAAAACCCTGCTGTAAGCATTTTTATATAAATAGATACAACTTGAGCCTCTTAAAAAAATTTGGAGGCTAGAAATCAGAATGAGGGATAGTATTCTCAGCATGAGGGATAGACAGTACAAATTCAGAGTGTAATATGATGAGAAACAGCAAAAGGGCCAATAAAGCTGTATACTCCACTCTTTGTGAATAGGAGTAAAGTATAAGAAGACTAAAAAGATAGAAAAGATCCAGAGGTTATGTATGGTTTTAAATCCTCCAAAAAATAGTTAATATTTAATCCTATAGGAAATAAAGAGTTGCTAGAAGTTATTGATTAGGATATGTTACATGGTCAGATCATGTTTGTTTTTTGTTTTATTTTTCTGAGGCAATTGGGGTTAAGTGATTTGCCCAGGGTCACACAGCTATGAAGTGTTAAGTATCTGAGACCAGATTTGAACTCAGGTCCTCCTGACTTCTGGGCTGGTGCTCTATCCACTGTGCCACCTATCTGCCCTCAGATCATGTTTTAAAAAACTTACTTGGCCAGCTGAGTAGAGTACAGAGAAATTTAAGGCATGGAAACCAATTATAAGGCGGCTCAAATATTCCAGGCAAGAGTTGATATTCTATAGCTGTGACTACATGAATGGAAACAAAGGGATATATACAAAAACAAAAACAAAAACAAAAACAAAAAAAAGATGTAAAGGATGGAACTACTACAAGATTTGACAAAAGACTGGATATATGTCATGGTGAAGGTAAAGAATATAATAAGGAATTATAAGATCTAGAGGAAGGTGTGTCTGTCCTTTATTCTGGAAGATCATTACATCAGGGCGGTGATGCCATGACATGCAAGTAAATTGGATTAAGTGAGGGAGGGAATGCAAGATCACCTGCCTCATTTTCCCCTCTGGAGACATCTGAAGAACTCTGGCTTCAGTGATCCAATATAGACAGGACTGGAGATGGCTCTAGATGCCAAGGGAGACCTTGATCTTTTTTAAGCTAAAGTCTTCTGTTGTTTGAGGCAACACACATTCAGTGATTTAGGCTAAGTAAAAAATTAAGCAAAGAATGACCTCTTTTACCTAATCAAAAAAAAAAAAAAAATCAATCTGGAAGATAAAGAGCCTTTCAAGGTTTCTGACCAAAACAGAAACAATTGCTGTTTACACTTACTCTGAGTGATTAGAACTCAAGCAATGACCAAGTGAGGTTTGGGCTATGGAGGTGGGGGGGGGAGCTATTATTAACCAATCAATGAGAGCAAGAGTGATTACATGTAACAGTATATTTATAATTTATATAACAAATATATGCGAGCCACTGTACTAAGTACTTTGTACATACTAGCTCTTTTGATCCTCCTACCAGGCAGGTATTATTATTATTCCTATTTTATAAATGAGAAAAATTGAGACAGAGAGATTAAATGACTTGCCAATGTCAAATAGCAAGTATCTGAGACTGAATTTGAACTCAGGTCTTCCTGACTTTAGGTGAAGAGTTCTAACTACTGTGCTACCAGTTGCCTCTGGAAGAGTTTCACAAAATGTTATCAATTTCCCTCTCTTCCCTCCCCACCATTGGCAATGGTTTAACTGAAAAAGTACAAGCCAGAATCCAGCTGCAAAAGTGAATTAAGAGTGACTCAAGAGTTTGGTCCTGGGAGCTGTACTGTATTGGGAGCTCAGGAAATGATAAGCTACAGGAACCAAGATTCATATTAGCCTTATATGTGTGGACTCCAGTTTTTTCTGAAGTGTATAGTACTGCTATAGGCCAAGATGTCAACTGAGCCCAAAACTTCATCATTTACCAGCTTAGTTCTCTACCCTAAATGGATTCTAGGGGGGACACATAAGTGGCTCAGTTGGATGAGTTCTATCGTAGCAAAAAAACACTAAAGCTCCTACTATTCCTATCTGGATGCCTTCAAGTTCATTGATGCTGAAACAATCCTCACATAAAAGTATCCAGAAGACCCAAGTAAAAGAATCTCAGAGGCAAAAGAACCAACTTGTTAGAGACCACTGTAATAAAATGTTTCCTAGCAGCTAATTTGCATGTAAATGTTTTAAGTACTTAGAAGTTTTATTTTGCTAGTAAAATCTAAATCAAAGAACTGTAGGGGGGACTACAAAAAATTGTACGGAGACTATTTGTCATATCAAATAGAAACATGGATTTGGGATTTCTCAACATAAGATGGAAGTGGAATTTCAAACTGGAGTGTTATGGAAATCTATACTTTGAGAAGGAAGATCAGAAGCTGGTTAAAAAATCAGTTGAGATGACAAGAAAAGTTGTTTATGGAAGACAAAACAAAGAAGTCAACCAAATGAGTAGCAGAGAGGAAGGAAGCTACAAGAAGGCAACAAAAGCCAACGGAACTGATACTATTGCAGGTGCTGAGCCCAGCTGTCTAGAGGCAGGCAGGCTCTGCAGCTGATGCTGAGTTGAGAATAGGAAAGCTGTAGATGCTGGGAGCTGACTGGAGAAAGCAGCATGCTATTTTGTGAAGAACAGGTAAGAAAAGGCTGCCCTTGCTCTCTAACACTATCTCCAGCTTGAGAGAGAGAAAGAAAACCTCTCAAAAGTTGTCCTGTGTTACTTTGTATTGTCCTCTGTGGCTCAAAAGAGGAAAATTCCTTGAAGCCTATAGAAAGCCAATTTAAGTAGCTTTGCAGATACCCCAATCAGAGGAAATTGCTTTTCACTGAAAGAGTGCCATACTGCCTCAGCAGTGTCTAACAAGGGAGTCATGGTGGGAAGCTATGCAGAATCAGAGTTTACTACTGCTTCAGCAGCCTGAAAGTTGCAGAGAAATAGACTGGTACTTGGCCATTCCAAATGATTTCTGGAATGTACTCCCTTCTCACTCCTGCCTAATAGAGTCATTCTCTTTAAGACACAAATCAAGCACAATCATATGCATGAAGTCTTTTCTCTTTCCCACCCTAGCTTCAACTACTAGTACCCTCTCATTAAAACTGCCTTATATGTATTGATATATATATATATTTTTTATTTTTAAGGGATAACTATATTTGTACATGTGAAATATAGCATTGATGAGGAATAATTGACTATTTCGTAAATAGGGAGAGCTTGAGTTCAATGCATAAACCTCCCATTTTATACTCAAATGACTAAGTCAAGTTATTTCTCTGGCCTTTTTTTCCTCATCTATAAAATGAATGAGTCAAACTAATTTGTCTCTAAAATCCCGTCCATCCAACCACTCAATCCTTAATCCTGTCATTCTGAAATCTACCTGGTTAGGCTATGGAGACACAAAGAAGTTGACAATCAATTGTATTTACTGTAAGAGGGAACTGTGTATCAGGGAATACAATGAACCCTTATGAGAGCAAAACAAAATATGTTGCCTCCATGTTGATAGATTCAAAGACCCTGAATTCCTTAATAAGTTCCCCTTTCATAGTAACTCAACCATAAAACATATAGAAAAGAGTCACATTCAACTAGAATGACATAGATCTATTGCTAAATTAATTTTGTGAGGATAATCAGAATTTGACCACAATTATGTTATTGAGGGGCAATAAAGAGATGATTGTTTCATTGCACTCTCCATAATTCATGTGGTGATATATTTTTGCATTTATGCATTTTATATTTATGCATTGGTATTTATACATGTTCTTATCTCCCTCATTTAAATGTAAATACTTTGAGAGCAATGATTGTTTCATCCCCAGTTTCTAGCACAATTTTTGATACTTATGTAAGTATTTAATAAATGCTTGTTTACTGACAGATTCTTTCAGAAGGAGAAAGGAGAGACTGAAGAGTAGGTGATGTGTAGTGCATACTGTTCCCTAAAGAGACCAGACATCTAGTCTTGTAGTCCAAAATTGGATTGCCTCAGATACTTTGATTTCTTTACTTAAGTACCTCACTGCTAGATTTCTATAAGTTTATATCCATTTTTTTCTCCCCTCCTCCAAAATACATTGTAAATGGGTGGTTCGTGAGAGAATGAACTAGGTTTGTGTCAGACTGTTATGTTTTGATTATTCCTATTTTTTCCTCCTATTGAGTAAATGCTATGTATTGTTATTCTTGTTTTCGCCTTCTCATTCAGAAAATGTTTTGAGTTCCTTTAATGGTGATTTTTCCCTCAAATAGGATGCTGTGCTCCCCTCCACTCCATCATTATATCACCCTTGCCTATGAGAGGTATCAAGAGGATTTTACAAGGTGATGGAATTCTGACATTTTCAGGAAATCTTTTGAATAAAAAACAAGTTTACTTCAATAAATGAAGGAGAATAAAGAAAAGTCCAGTCCTTCAGTAACTTCAGCCAACCTAGGCTGCACAAAACCATGCTGGAACTATTATTAAAAAAAAAATTTGACTCACTGTTTCTACAGTTATATGGACTGAAGTCAGCCACCTAACTCCTGGTACCACTGAGAGAGTTCCAGATTCATTTGATGTAGGAACACATTAAGAACTGCACAATGATATTCTGGCTACTGGAATAATTTGTTTTCATTGCTTCCATATGTTTCATTCAATTTCCAAGATATGTGACAAGAATGAGTATTGTCCTTTTTTGGCAGAGAAAGTAAAAGAAATTACTAAAAAATGTAAAGATTTTATCAAAAAGCTTATTAAAAGATTATAATTTGGTTAGTTTGGAGTTGACCCAAAAGAAGGGATCTTATTGCAAACTATAGAGTTTGATTTACAAGTGGAACATCCCTACCAATTCAGCTTCAAATATGTCAAACAATTCAAAGGTGATAAAAACAAAATTCAAAAATTGATTCAACTGGCATTGTAAATGACAGCTTGTGGGCTACATTATCACTACAATGGGAATCTAAGATCATAGCAACCACAGTCATATATTTGGCAGGCTATTTATGCAAATTTGAAATTCAGGAATGGGCATCAAATGTACAGAGATGTTGGAAACTGCTTGTTTGAAATGTACTTGTTGATGTACTAGAAGACACTGCCACCAGATCCTGGACTTCTATTCACAAGGAAAACAGCAGATGTCTCATCATAATTCTCATCAACTGCAGCAACCACCATTTCTTCAGTGCCCTTAATACAGTAGTTGCAGCAGTCTCAAAGTTCTGACTGGTAACAGCACAACAGAAAGAATCTGAGCAGAGAACCCAGCAGCAGCAAAAGCAATAAGTATTAACAGTCTAAGAAACCATCTCCTTAGCTTAGAACTCCCAGGCAGGGCAAACAATCAGTGATTGTATCTCTTAAGGAAGACAAAAGGAAGCAGAACCACCACCATCTAAAATTCCTCCCAAAAAACTACCCCCTCCCCACCAATATTACCTATATATCCTACCTCTAGAACATGTCAATTCTCACAGTTGCAGTTTCAGTGCAAAAAGGCAAGCAGATCAGCAAGATAGAGGCTAGAGATCTACCAAAAATTCAGATTCTTCCTCCCAGCTAATCTGCCCCTGTACATCAGCCACCTCATCTTTCTCACCCTTCCCACCCACCCCCCACCCTCCAGCTACATCACTGGAACATCAGCTACAAATTCCTGCATGTCAGGACATCCAAGATGAAGACAAGCTTTCCAGCCCATGAAGTCTCCAGCATTTGGACCAACCACTCACTTGCAATACCATCCTGATATACAGGTTCTTAACTCCCACTGGCTGTCCTACCTCCCCCAGAATCATTTCCACTACCCAACATCCCCACCAACCCCTTGGATATTCTCTCTCATCAACATACAGCCCAATTTTCCACTCCATGACTGCTGCCAACTTATACTGTTTCTCCCTATCCTCTTCCAGGGCTTGGAATGCCATTTACCAGTAACCCTCCTATAGGTGTGCCCCAAAGCAGGCAATTCCCTTCCATCTCCTCAGTTAGCATGCCTCCTGTGGGGAGAATTGGGATATGCAGCTTGAATGAGATAACATGATCCATCTTCTCCCCTTTACTCCTTTATTTTATTTAAATCAAAAACTATTATTTCATTATTTTTTAAAAATCACTTGCTTTGGGGCAGCTAGGTGGCCCAGTGGATAGAGCACCAGCCCTGAAGTCAGGAGGACCTGAGTTCAAATCTGGTCTCAGACACGTAACAGCTGTGTGACCCTGGGCAGGTCACTTAACCCCAATTGCCTCAGCAAAAAAAAAAAAAAAAAAAATCACTTGCTTTTGAAATATAGTTTAAAAGGCAAAATAGTTAAACAGCAGGGTACCTTTATTATGCTAAACAGCTACAGTACAGAAAAGAAACAGAATGGTGAACTTGAACTCTAATGGGCCTTCAACAATATGGATTAAAAATTACAATGACTTCTCAAATAACTATTGCAAAACCAATTGTAATATAACTTTATGCACTTGATTAAGTCAGTTGTTATTGTACTAAATTACTTTCTACTAGTGAACATGTTAATCAGACATATTGGTTCAATAGTTATCTATAAGGAGTAAATTTCCTTTCAAAAATCAGTGCCTTTTTCTTTTTTTTACTAATAAGTTTTAAATAATTTAGTATCATTTAAAGTCAAAACTCTATTTCCTTCAACAATACTCTCCAGTGATAAATGATGCTGTTGGAAGACTTTCTTGGTTAACTGGTATTATTAGTCCTTTAATTTTAAAATTGTTTTGGAGAGAATGGCCTTGCTGAAACTGGGGGCAGGGGAGTCATTTGATTGAGATGAGAGGGAACAAGGGAATGAAACAAGACCTTAGAAACTAATGTATATTTACAATTATTTACAAATTCCCATACATATAGATATATTTTTACATAATACTGTGAATTCTATCTTGGTTACAAATGAGAGTCCCTACCCAAATAAAATAGGTTCTTAGGGGAAAACAAAAGGAAAGAAAGAAAGAAAGACTTGATGGAGTCATTGTGATTGATTTCTTTAAATGAAAAGTTCAATTTGGAGCTCAAGGGCTATTATGATGAGTAGTAGGAACATATTCCTAGGAACACACAAGGATTGGTCATGAGATATCACTGACTGGCTTACCCTTTGAGAAACTACCAACTAGAGGGAGATATAGATTGAGGGAAATGAAACAGCACCGAAAGCGAGGAGGACCTAAGTGCTACAGCAGTGCCATGCCCTATACTCACTAACTACATCCACATGATTCTGGGAAGTTCTCTGAATTCTGGGAACCTGGGAAGGTTCACACATTGTGCCTTTAAATATCTCCCCCAGTTCCTTGAGATAAAGAGTCTCACACAATCTATGTGGCACAATTTTAGTAACCTGATAAATACTATGTAAAATGTCCTGGCAGTCCCTAAAACTCAACCCTTTTGTGAGGGCTGAGGCCTAACATAGCTGCTGGGCCTGAAGGGTACAGTTACTCCCAAACACAAAGATAAACAAATGACATTTTATGTTTATTCTAGATTATCACTTGCTTTATATTTGTAAAAATCCTGTTCTAACCCAAGCAAGTAGGAAGGAAAAAAAATTGAAAAATAAAATAAAACAATTTTTAAAAGTAAAATAATAGAGAACACCTCCGATCAGGTCAGGTCTTTTTTTCTTTTTTTCTTTTGTTCTTTTACCTCCCCATTTAACCCCTCCCCAATGAATGTGCTACTGCCTATTTGCCAGAAGATGGCAAATTTCAAACAGGAAGAAATATGCAATGTGTTTGCCCTGAGTATGCAGTAGGAAATAACTGAATAACTACAACATCCACAGGAATTGAGCTGAGCTATGAATCTCACCTCTTTCACTTCCCCAGAGACTGAGTTGGTGTAAGGAAGGAGGAAATTAAATCCCACATGTTGAGGAATAAGTTTTTGTGATTATACCTTTGAAGTAAAATTTTGGTAGGAAGTAAAAAAAGAAAAAAAAAGTTATGTTTGTCATACTACTTTTCAAAAACTTTATGATCCATTTCATATAGAACTCTTTGCCAAGCTTCCTGAGACCCACTTTTTTTTAATCTTTTTAACTTTGTTCCAGTTTCCTACATATGAAATGTTCTCAGCATCACTTGTTTGTTGAAATCCCATAAGACCCAGATGTAATGCCACCTCCTCCACGAAGTGTCCCTTGATATCCCCAATCATGTATCTCTCTTAAGATACTTCTCAAGATCCATTATGTTTTATGATTATTTTCTTACCTGTCTGTCCTCTATTTCTAAACTGTGAATTTCTTGGGGACTGAGGCAGCAATTCAATTCTTCTGTCTCTGTACATACCCCACGCCCCACCTCAACAAGCTTCTAACATTGGGCTCTTGTACACAGTAGGTACATAATAAATATTTGTTGAATTAACACAGTATAAGAGCTCTCTTCTTTGTGTCTTATCTTTTCTCTCCCAATGGTTCCTAGTCTATTGTTAATCCTTGTTCAAAACTGAGGTTAATAAACAGCCAGAAACAAAAAGGAAGCACATATATAGAGTATTACAAAATCCTTGCACCCCATTGTGAGCACAACGCATCAAGCATAAGATATCTTAAATGAACAAAAGCCTGCAGGGGGTGTCTTAGCAGCAGTAAATGAGGCAGTGACAAGAGTAAAGATGAGCTTCTGTCCACCAAGGCCTTGCTGTTTCAAGTGTTTCTTTATTGCTAATGCAAATTCAAATGGTGAAGAAAAATAAGCCTAAGGCAGGGTCCTCAGAGCTTAAAGTTCCCTCTCAATGTCTGGAATAAGTGACATTGCTAGACCAACCCATTTTACCTACAACTCTCCTCAAAGACCTATGTAGCAATTAAACTTCTTTCCTGAAATGCATGGAGCAACTAAGCCTAGAGTATAGCTCAGTAGCAATATGACATAACATTAGCATTATTCTATATACAAGCAAAGAGTTTAGAGGCAGAGAGAAAAGGTAAACAAAACAGGCTACTTACAAAAGTGCTAGGAAAGAAAAGAACATATTTTCTCGAAGTATTTTGAGTGGACTTTGGAGTCTATATGATTTCATGGGAAGAGGGTTGGATTTGGATTTAAAACCTTGAATGTACAAGTCACTTTATTCTCTTGGCCCGTTTCCTCATCTATAAAATAAAGCTAACTCTAAATTCTAATATCCTATATCTATACTGAGTAGTCAGATTCAGTGTTACTCTTTCTCCCTCATCATCCTTTCAGTTTTTGAGGAAGAATTACATTTTAAAAAGCAACTCCCCAAATTTTCTGTATTCTCAAAGGCATCATGCCCCATTAAAACAAGTTGTCATTTCTCTACCCTATGACTAAGTAAGGAAAGGTTGTTTGCTCTCAGTTAGCCTCTGTTATTCCTCTCTTTAATCTTCTAGATGGTCCAAACCAATCTATAAACTCCTGAGCTTTTGAATGTAGCACAAAGAGGAGCCAAATTTGTTATGAGGAGATATAAACCCTCATCATGGCCAGGGCATGCTGGGAAAGGTCTTGTGTGGGAAGAAGGGAAGGGAAGAAGTGTTTGATAGTAAACATTGGAGGCAGAAACTATCTCAAGTTAATGAAAAGTTTATTGATTGTCATATGAAGTAGCCAGAATCATTTTTCAGTTGTGTATCACTCTTTGTGATCCCATTTGGGGTTGTTTTAGCAAAGAAATTGGAGTGGGTTGCCATTTCCTTCTCCAACTCATTTGACAGATAAGGAAGGGAGACGGGATTAAATGACTTGCCCAGGGTCACACAATAAGTATCTGAGGCTGGATTTGAACTCAAGAAAAGTGAGTCCTCCTGTCTCCAGGCCCTGTATTCTACCTATTATGCCACCTAACTGCCCCTAGAATGCATGCACATAAAAGTAAACACATGCATGCAGTTTGCCCACGAGACTACAAAATTCTACCAAAATCACCATAATTTTTATATCCTTAATCAAACAACTCTGATGTCTTTTCTTTATCAAGCACTGGTGCCCATTTGATATAATATTGACACAAGTCCTTTTTCTTAGTTTAATGACATTCTATTTTTAAGAGCATCTAGAGGTTTGCTAGATAAATAATCCTGCCATTTATCTCCTTTTTTTCTGTTCTGAATCCTTGTGGGTCAATAAGAATTATTTTTCTTTATTACATCATTCTGTTATAATCATACACAACATTTTAACTTTTCTGGAGATAGAGGGAATACGGATAGAATAAGAGGCACATGTGATATTCAAGAGTAATTACTTCATACAAAGATTCTGCTACTTGCTGCTAGAAAACAGGAATAGTATATGGCATGACCCCTACCCACAAGGGGTAGACACTTAGTCTATTAATTGGGGAGGCAAAATATACATTTGTGTTTTAGTTTTATTTTACATTTTTTTTCAGTGAACAAAAATCTATTTTCTTTCCACTTTCTATCCCATTGGGAAAAAGAAAAGAACAAGAAAATCCTTGTAACAAATATGCATAGTCAAGCAAAACAAATTTCTGCATTGATCACATCCAAAAACAATGTCTCAATCTGCATAATGAATCCATTCCCCTCTGTCAGAAGGTGGGAAGCAAGTTTCATCACTGATCCTCTGGAATTTTGTTGGTAATTAAGTTGTTCAGAATTCTTCTTTTTTTTTTTTCTGGTTAATAGTTTTAATTGTACATGATCTTAGGCATACAATTTTCACTATTGAACATTTTATATAAAAATCAATTGCAATACACAAGATTTTCAAATGAGACAATACTTATTAAACTAGCTAGTTTACAAGACATTATGAAGCTTTACCTGAAAAATACCTTAAATAAAATAAACATTCACTCTACCAGTTTCCTCTGATTTAAAAAATGAATAGAAATGTACATTTCAATTTTTAAAAAATCAAGACAATGATTAAATAAGTACTGATTAATCAGTTACACTTGAAAACTTCTCATAACCTATACATGAGTGCACATTAGATCAAAGTCTGCAAATTATTAATATAAAATTGCAGTACTCAAATCAGATGAACTGAGCTGCTGTCAATATTTTTCCTCTCTATGAACTGGAGATAATTTTCTATCCATTATCAAGTGTCCAGTCTTTAAAAACACATCTGTAGCATTTCCATTTAGCAATATGGAGTACAAATATCTGGAGAGAAGGGGTGGGGGAACTAACCCTACTCTCATTATTTGGTGAGAAACAGTTTTCATAATGAAAGACTAAAGGAAAAAGAAACCACTTATCACGGTCGTGCTAAGCAACAACTATTAAAAAAAAAAAAAAGCTTTTGATAAAATTTAACGGGGATGAGACAGGGAAAGAAGATGGTATGAAAAAGATATATGAAAATAGAAATTGAAATTTTTTCAAACTTCTTTTGAGGAAATTGCTTGTTGCCCATAGATAAAATGTAAATCAAATGAAAGGCCTTTGGGCCTTGCTTATAGGAGAATGTCTCCCAAGAAAGCAACAGTTCCACAGTGAGCATCTCAGTGGATCATACATCAGTCTCAAACATTAGCCCCAATGATTCTGATGGGGAAGTTGACTCCTAACTAAAACATGGAGGAAAGAAGCAAGGTAGAAATTTTGGTAAAAATTTCCCAGGAAATTCCTCATAAGAAGGGGATTGAGGGTTAGCGTTAAATTTTAGTATTACACAATTGTGAAGTTTAGGAGAGCAACCACACTGGTGGACAAGAAAGGCTACTTCTTGTACTGAGGCAATGCTTGGTGAAGGTAGGTTAAAAAAAAATACTTTCTAAAATTTTAAACCTGGCAGTTAAGACGAATCTTTTATAGGTTTGTTTTCTAAACTTTTCTTCACTTCTTATAGAAAGACTTTTAACACTTCAAATTTGGTGGGTTTTGGTTTTTGGTTTGTTTGTTTTTTGTTTTGTTTTGTTTTGTTTTGTTTTGTTTTGTTTTTTGAAAAAAAGGAAAAGAATGAAACTGTTACTTTCATAATCAAAATAAATCAGATATACATTTCTATTTTTTAAAATCTCTTTTAAATGTCACTATTTCAGTCTCAAAGAGATTATTTTAATTTGTTTAATCATGAAAATGCAGAGTGGCCAAGACAAATCTAGAGTGATGTTGAGTGTAGGTTTTTTTTGTTTGTTTGTTTTTCAGGAGGTGGGGGAGAAGATGCTGTTGAATTTTATCTTGGTAGAAGAGCAACAAATGGGGAATTTCCTTGACCAATACAAAGTGGCATGTCCTCTTTAACTTAGTTTCTTTTTGAGATCCCAAGGGCACTGTTGCTCAGAATTCTTAAAAGCTATTTGTAAGACCCAAGGAAGGGAGGGCTCTTCCTGACCTCCCCTCACTCCAACTCCCAGTCACCAAGTCATCTAAAAAATTAGACTGATAGCAGAGAATGCACCCAGCTGGGAACAGAGAGACTAGATTAGTAAGAGATGACAAATTTAGCCACTGGAGAAAAACATCTCAAGAGACATTGAGAAATGGCAGCTTGACAATATTGGGTACTGATTTTCAATGTCCAGTGATGAGCTAACCTGAGGAGAATTTCATGAGAACTCTACAAAAGGAAAAAAAAAAGACTTTCAGGAGATAACAGTTGGTTACCTCTTTTCCATAAATGTTCTCTACACATTCATTTCCACCTTTGTACTTTATGTTCACTTGCTCATTGTATTTATGACACTTCTCCCAATTCCCACTCCCCCTTTCTATATTGTTTCTAGAAAGGATATGACAAACCATTGCCCTATGGCTCCATCTACCACTGATAGACTAAAACTCAATATCTAAGTCGTCACTTTACTATTAAAATATAAGATCCCTGAGGGTAGGGATACTTCAGTTTTCTATTTTATATCTAGTATCTAGCATTGTACTTAGCACTGAGGCCTAGTTATCCCTTATTAAATACTTTTCATTCATAACTCAGTTTGTTCATTTATTCTTTTATCTAGTTCTTTCTAGGGTCAATACTAGACTGCCTCTCCAGAAGACCTGGATTCAATGCTAGCTGTGTCAATTATATGAAAACTTTTTTAAGACAATCCTTCTCTCTGGGCCTCATTTTATGATTCCTTCATCCATAAAATAATGGAGTTGGCTGTACTCTGGAATCTGACCCTTTCAACTCTGAAGTCACTTATCTTATAAAGAATTGTCCCATTGTGAACTTGGACCTAAAGGATTTGAGTAGACAAGAACCAGGAGAATATTGGAAGGAGGGGAGAGGGTTAAAGGATCCTCTTCGTTTTTCCCCCTTCTTTAAAATCTGTCACTCCTCTGAAATCCCACAGTACTTCTTTGTATGTCTTGTTCAAGTTCAATGATGGAACAAAATGAGACATTCATAGGTTAACAATTAAAAAAAAAAAAAAAGAGGTTTACGGAACCATAATACAGAAATTATATTTAAGGGGCAGCTAGGTGGGGCAGTGGATAGTGTACCAGCCTTGAAGTCAGGAGGACCTGAGTTTAAATCTGACCTCAGACACTTAACACTTCCTATCTGTGTGACCCTGGGCAAGTCACTTAACCCAAATTGTCTCAGCAAAAAAATATATATATATATTTAACAAGGCTACTATAGCATTTAGTACATGTAACATACCCCTGTTTCATTTTCACATGGAAACTTTTCCAATTAGTAAGGCAGGGAGTAATGACTGTCAAAGTCTTAAGACATTCAAACCACTAAGTTTGCAAGGACCCTGATCCCATGGAGGTAGATATTCTATAAGTCCTTAGATGATCAGGAAGTCACTGGTCAGTTGGCTACCTGGAAGCCTTCTCAAAATAGGTGCAGTTTTCATCTTGATCACTCAAATTCCAGAGTTAACTCTGTTGCTTTTAGGGAAAACATTAGCCAATTCCATGTTGGGGATGAGGGACAGAAAGGGGAGTAGAACTGTTGAGGTTCAAAAGGAAACTCCAAGAGGTTGGGGTTATAGACCATGAAGTGTCTCAAAAAGAATTTGCAGGCTTGAACCCATTTCCAAGTCAAGGGGCAAAGTTTATTGTAACTGTAAAGCCAATTGAAGTGGGGTACTAAGTTCCAAAAGTATTTAGCAAAGAACCAGGAGCAAAGGAACTAATTTATACAGTTCTTCATGTTATTAACATGCTAATTTTATGGCCCAAAGGTAGAACTGAGGAGTGCAGAATTCATTATTGTCTCAGGAATTTGGTTATCACTGACCAGCATATTTTCTGACAGTCAGCAATGACATACTAAGGTCAGAAGATTTTAGATTCATTGTCAGACATGTTAGAACAAAAGCACTTCTGTGCATACCCTTTGACCCAGCAGTGCCATTACTGGGCCTATATCCCAAAGAAATCATAAAGGAGAAAAAAGGACCCACATGTGCAAAAATGTTTGTAGCAGCTCTTTTTGTGGTAACAAAGAACTGGAAAAGGAGTGGATGCCCATTAATTGGAGGATAGCTGAATAAATTGTGATATATGAAGGTAATGGAATATTATTGCTCTATAAAAAATGATGAACAAGCTGATTATAGAAAGGCCTGGAAAGATTTACATGAACTGATGCTGAGCAAAACAAGCAGAACCAGGAATACTTTATACACAATAATAAGAATGTGCAATGATCAACTAAGAAAGGCTTGGTTCTTCTCACTGGTTCAGTGATCCAAAGCAATCCCAAAAGACTTTGTAGCAAAAATGCCATCTGCAACCAGAGAAAGAACTAAGGAGACTGAATGTAAATCAACACATGCTATGTTTACTTCTTTTTTCTGTTTTTTTAATCTCTTCCATGATTTTTCCTTTGCTCTGATTTTTCTCTTCCAACATAATTCATAAAACAGTGTGTATTCAAAATAAACTAAAAAAAAAAAAGGAAGAAGAAGAAGAAAAACAACAACAACAACAACAAAAGAAAGATCAGGGAAACTCATTACTGCTATGTTTTCCATAGAAGCTGTATCTCATCAGAACCTTGGTAAATAACAGTTCTGTCAAAGACACATCACATTTTGCCCCATATTCTAATAATTTGTGTCCTTTTCATATCCCCTATACTAGAGTACAAACTCTTTGAGGGCAGGGTCTATGTTTTATACATAATAAGTATAACAATATCCCTTTAAGGAGCTTCCTTTTCATATGGAGCAATTTAGTTGCTAAGTTTTCTGCTCCAAATTCTAAGAAACAATTGCTCTGACTCAAAGTCCTGAGACAGTTTTATCTTATTTTGAATATGAAAATCTGTAGCACCCAGAAAATGCATAGATACCAGAACTGTTCTATGATATATCTAAATAGAATTAACTTAATAAATGTATATAACATGTAACAACAATGTACTATAGACAGAAGATGAGAATTTGATTACTAAATGTGAGAAATGGATGGGTATTTTGGGTTTCCACAGTTATGAAAATTAAATTGGAGAAATGAAAGTTAAATGGGGAAGCTGAAATCCACTATCAAGGAATAATCAAGGGTAAAGGTTATCTCCCCCAAAAGAACACAAACTCCTTAAGGTCAGGAATTGACTTTTATGATCTGGAGTGTTGACCTGAGATTTGAGGGGGATCTTTTGTTCTTTGCCTAAGCCCCCCTGTTACCTTCCCCCTTCTAGAATATAAGCTCCTTGGGGGCAGGGACTGGCTATGTAATAAAGGGTAGAGATTCAGATTGTGTAACTTCTGTAACATCCAATTAATGGGAAATCAGGGGAGGAACTTGTGCTGCAAGATAGGAAATAAAAATCCTGCCTTTGGAGTTTCAAAGGTGTCTCTACTCACCTAGGCACCTATTCTTACAAAAATGTAAAGTAAATCTTTCCTGCATTCATTAGTGAATCAGTGGAGTTCTTGGTAAGATACTTTGTTTCTTAAACTAACTATAAGCTAAGATGAGGTTGTTCACAGAAAAGATCTAGAATTTGAATATAGAAAGTTAAGAGTAAAAGGGTAGATTTCAGAAATATATCAACTAAGCTAGAAGTTGAAAGCATTGGATATGATTGATATTGAAGAATAAATCAAATAGTCAAATACGGAGTACATTAACTCAAGTTTGTCATAAGAGTATCTGTTCAACACAGAAATTTTATTCATCAAGAAACTTAGGTAGAAAGTTACTGAGACAGAAGGAAGACAATGAAGTTCAGAGTTATCAGTTACCCAAAGAAATTTCCTCAGCAATATATCTCCTTAGTAAGTTTTTATAAAATGTGTCCATTCTCTCCCACACACAACAGGGAAAGTGATATGACAGGAAAGATCATAGAATTTGCCTTAAAATCATATCTGCAAAAAACTAGCTAACATTTTCTAATTCTATTTGTGGCTCTCCCCCTATGCTGTCCATTTTAGAGGGTTCAAGCTCCAACTTCCACACAAGAGATATTTCTGTGTTAAAAACATTCTTTGTTGGAGTCTTTTAAGTCTCCAGAACATAATTGAAAATCCCTAATTCTGTTACAGATGATAAGTGTTAGGAGATCTCTTCAAAATGAGAAGACAACATTATGGGGTAGAATGGCTTAGAGAGCTTCATGGAAAAGATGAATTTTTAGGTGGACCTTGAAGAAAAAGAATTGTTCTTGGGGGAGGGAGGGGGGAAGAGATGAGGTAGAAGAGCTTTGGAATCCAAATGCAAAGTCATAAAATATTGAAGTGGGAAAGTATAGGATCTGTTTGGAAACAGAGAATAAGGCCAGTTTTACTATATCATGGTTCATATTATGTTTGAATAAATTCCTTCCAGTTTTGACTTTCCTTGGACAAAGTTAATTTCTTGTTAAAATTAAGAATTTGTAAAAAAAAAAAATTAACTCTTTGTTAACAAGATTACATGGCTAAGGCCTTTGTTCTGGTATATATATCTCTTTAACAAAGTAAGGACTTAATCTTGTTCTTGGTGCCTATTGATCCTTTAACATCACATTTGAAGATGCTCAAGTCAAAGCTAAATGGAACACCTGAGCTACAACCTTGGATTTGACCTTTAAAAAGAGAATTGAAGAGCAAAATAGATGCAGAGAACCAGAGGTACTCAGACTCGTACAAACTTGTTTTCTGCAAAGAGATTTCAATAACCTTGTGACTCTTTTTCTAGTTGTTCAGTCATGTCTGATTTTTCATGACCCCATTTGGAGTTTTCTTGGCAAAGATACTGAGTAATTTACCATTTCCTTCTCCAGCTCATTTTACAGATGGGGAACTGAGACAAACAGGCTTAAGCGATTTGCCTAGGAACACAGTTAGTTACTGTCTGAAGCCAGCTTGGAACTTGTGAAGAGAAGTCTTCCTAACTCCAGGCCCAGCTCTCTATCCATTACTCCACCTAACTTTTAGGAAAACCCAAAGGAGCTCAAAGACCATTATCTAAGAGATGGCAACAGAGAGAAGCAGATGTAAAACAGCAAAGAGTTCCCAGGCCAACCTAGGCAACTACCTATGCTGGAATTACTTAGAACTTCCAAGAGGATAGGAGTTCCAGGTCTAGGAAGGGAGCCAGAGATGATGTAGAGGAGCAAAAACTTTCTCTCCTATGAATCATGAAAATGCTACAGATCCAGGAAAAGGGTCACTTCTAGTTCTTTCCCCTGATAAAGGAGCTTCAACCCCAGGGCAATATTATGAGTTTGGATAGAAGTCACTGAGGAGGGCAGCTAGGTGGCATAGTGGATAAAGCACCAGCCCTGAAGTCAGGAGGACCTGAGTTCAAATCTGATCTCAGATACTTCCTAGCTGTGTGACCCTGGGCAAGTCACTTAACCCCAATTGCCTTAGCAAAAAGAAAAAAAAAGAAAAAAAGAGACCACTGAGGGAAGCCGGGTTCACTAAATAGGAGGTATGTTGCTTAAGTGAAGTGTAACAATTCAGTTTTAGGTGAATGTGGGGGACTCAATCTTATGATAGTACTATAAATTTAAAAGACTATACAAGTATAAGAAGAGAGAGATGGAGGTGGGGAAGAGAGGGGATGGAAGGAGAGAGAAAGGGAGAGGAAGAGAGAATTGTTTTGACTAGTCTGAGTGTTCAGGTATATTTTGGGTTCTGTTTTTTATCTCTGTCCAGTTACGTAAAGTATTTCCTATGTTTAACATACTGTGAGCCTGAGGATCATTTTCCTTTTTTCATGGAGATTTAGACATGTCTAAATTCTGATTTTCCCAAGGGAAACCTGGATTAGGTCATAAACCAAAGAAGGATTTCTGAATAACTCCCAAGACTGAACCTAGTTTATAAAAATCGTGAGCCTTAAATTTGGGGTTATAGATTACAATGAGTAAAGATAGAAAGGTAGATTGGGTCCTAAGCACTTGACTAAGGAAATTCTACTTTAATTGCATAAAACAACATCAACAAATTATTAATATAATGGTTTACTTTTGTCTTTAGCTACCTTTCCTTTCATAGGGTAACACATCCATTAGGACCACAGATATAGAACATACTATTCAGATCTGCTTTCAAGGTCAAAAAGTCACGAGATAGAGCTATATGAGGAAAACAAAAGCTGCACAGGCTGGCCAGAGAGGAAGGATGAGACTACAGCCAGCTGGTCACCATAGTAACATTTGTCTCCATTTCTGCTCACTTGCTTGGGGCTTGCTGGATTTCATTGTGCTGCTGGAAAGATTTTTCCTGAGGATTTGGTCCAGCTGAGTCTCTGTCCTGCCTATTTATTCAGAAAAGAAACATCTTCTTGGGCACTTCTATTCTTCAATCATTAAAGATAGATCTGGGCCCACATAGAGAAATTAAACATGAAAAAAAATTCTAAGTGAATGTTAATTGGAAAATGTGGTTTTCTATTCCAATTCACTCATAATACATATGATTAAAAATATTCCAATAAAGATATCAGTTTGAGTCCCCTTTGCCCCCTGCTCTCCTGAAATTTTCATTATTTAAGTGTCCTGTTATAGCTGGTCTCAAGAACTCTGGGAAAAAACAAAAGGAACAGAATCCATGATGCTTAGCTCATAAAAGCTAAGTCCAAAAGCACCCACAATACCCTGGCAATTTGTCTATTTTTCTGTGAATAATCAAAAAGCTCCACAGTCACCTACTAATCTCCCCTCTGCACACATTTCTTTCTTTTCTTCCCCAACACACACACACACACACACACACACACACACACCCTACTTAATCCTGTTTTTAGACCTCAAAATATAAAGGGTATTTGGTATTCAGTTCCTTGCTGCCTGGAATCATGCAGATACAAGACCAGAGACAACCTTCCATTCCAACCAAAAAATTTCCCACCCTTCTCCCGCCCCTCTCTTCTCCCCCACCTCCACTCCGGTTTAAAAAAAAAAGAGAGAGAGAATGCTTGCATCCCAATTCCTTTCAGATTCTCTTACTGGGCTCCACGGATTAGACAAAAACCATGAGATGAACTGAAAATGGCTTTAAGAAGGTTGCGCTGGCTCCAGGCAGAAGCTGAAAAACTGATACTGATTCTCTAGGGGCCAACTGAATACTGGGCCCCTCTTTAATCTCCTTACAGCAAGATCAAGGTGGAGTCTGACCTAGTATGCTCAAAGTTCCAATAATTATTATGTTCTTTCCCCTTTTGTCAATCCTTCTAGCTCCATATCACATCCTTCTCACGATCACCCCCCAATCCCTCCATCTGTTTATTTCTCAGCTTCCTTCTCTTTTCCAACTGTGCTCCTCCCCATCCCCACCCCAGCATTTTCACTATAGCAGGAACAAAAGAAACAATTCCCTCCCTCCACCTTATTCAGCTTCCAACTGACAGTCAAAGAAAAAGCCTTTTTCCTTAACCTTCATCACCACAACCAATCTTTTATTCCCCATAATGGGTCATTAGTGATCTAGCTCAGCCTCAGTAATCTTCTCGGCCCCCTCCTCCCAGAAGGAAAAAAAATTATTTCCTCTATTTGTGCGATCAGCAGTAGCATAATGAGAATGACAAAGGTCCATAGCTCCCTCTTGTGGAGAAATTTAACTGGCAGAGAGTTCACAGAATCCAGCCATTCTTTCACCCTCAAATCGGGACTAAAGGCTGCAATCATTCTCAATGTAACAAATTCAACACAAATTTATAAAATACTTAGTACAAGCTATGCTAGGTGCTGGATTCACAAAGAAAAAAGAAAAAATGAAAGACTACTTGCCCTCATGGAGTTTACATTCTACTGGGAGTGGGGTGGATTCGGCAGGTAGACAGATACATAAGCGAAAGGTAACTTGAATGTAATCTGCAGATAGACCACTAGTAACTGGACTGGCTGGAATGGCTTTATGGAGAAAGTGGGTTCAGGGACAGACCCAATGGAGGTAATGGGGTTGTATGTGACAAGATTCAGCAATTTAATGAATGGAATGGAAAATTTTGAGATTATTAATCCATATGATGAGGAAGATGGCAATCCTTTCCAAAGGGAAAATTTGAAAGAGAAGAATTGGGGGGAGGGGAGGGAAGGTGGGAGGCTCTGAATTCTATTTTGGAAGTGCTCTCATTTTTTTTTCCCTAAGGCTGCCCTTACTCTCTTCCTGTTTGATAGGAGCAAAAGACAAGACTATAAACCATTTGCTTAGATTCACTAGAGCTGTGGAAACAAAGCAGGGTGAAGAACATAAATAAATGATGGTCCCTGGTATCTTCTGTCTAGTTAAACCACATTAGATTATTATACCCAGTTCTTCATGTAGTATCACCTCCCATGCCCACCTGGGTGGAGATAATGTTACATTGGCATCACATTTTAGGAGAGACACGAACATATTGGTAAGACAGGAACAATGAAAAGACTTGAAAGTACTTTAAATGATGAATATCAGATGCAGGAATGAGGGGAAACATGATAGATGTCTTCAAATAAGTTGGTCAGACTTATACTGCTTGGTGTTAAAGGGGGGCCAATGGGTAAAAGTTTCAGAAAGATAGATTTTGGCTCAGTATAAGAAACATTTTCCTAACAATGAGACCAATATAAAAATGAAGTAAACTCTTTGAAAGGTCAGAAGTTCTTTTTCATTGGATTTTTTTTTAATAAAACAAATTTTAAAAATTCTAAGATTTGGTGAAGGTGGGACCAGTTAAATACCAGAAGAGAAGCTGACTACTAAGTATTTGGTTTTGACTAAGCTCCCATTTTTAGAAAAATTTTCCTAGTCTGAAGCCTTTGACTAATCTGAAATTTTCTCCAGTTTTTCTTTGCTACCAATTCTGAAGTAATTAAGATAGTAACTGGACAAAGACAAGGTCCTTTACTGAGCCACATAATCATAGTAGCCTTTTACTGATGCCTTGTAGGATTAGGAAAATAATCACCTCAAGACAAGAAAAAAGTTACTGGTTAATTCAGATCAGTTATGATTCTTTCAAGGAGAAAGCCCTGAGAGGAGTGGTCATAGAAGAATGAGTGGTTTTAGGAAAATTATTCTCCAACATTAAGTAACCATTGTTCTGGATTGATGAAGCAAAATATTAAACTACGTTTTATTATATTGTAAATTATTCCTTGTCCAAGAATCCTATAAATTGGTACTTCAAAATGACTTGTCCAGGTCTAAAGATATAAAGGGATTCTGACAGTTTGTATATTCCTCAAGCAGAATAATGTTTGAATTTAGAATAATGATAAATTGATAAAATTTATTTCTGGAAGATTTGTGCCTATAGTAGAGTATTAATTTTTCTCTTTTTTTAATTAATTTTTTTATTAAAGCTTTTTATTTGCATAACATATGTATAAGTAGTTCCTTAACATTGATCTTCACAAAGCTTTCCGATACAAATTTTCCCCCCAGTCCCCTCCCCTCCCCTAGATGGCAGGAAGTCCACTATATGTTAATTATATTAAAATACTTGACAAGTCAAATATATGTATACATATTTCCACCCTTTTATTGCTGTGCAAGAACAATCGTATCTACATGAACAAAAAATATCTGAGAAAGGAAACCCAATGCAAGCAAACATCAAAAGAGAGCATGAAAATGTTATGTTGTGGTCCACATTTCACATCCCTCTCTCTGGATGGCTTTCTTCACTGAACAATTGGAACTGGTTTGAGACATTTCATTGTTGAAGAGAGCCACGTCCATCAGAATTGATCATCATATAGTCTTGTTGTTGCCGTGTATAATTATCTCCTTTTCCTTTAATTTTTCTCTTTGACAGTTTTGTAGTACCTGACCAAATAACCTGTCTAAAAAGCTTTTTTTTTGGGGGGGGGGGTCCAAAATAGGTATTATTTGAATTACAGAAATTGACCAAGAAATCTAAATCATATATATGTATATATATATATATGCATATATATAGTATATTTGTGCATATATGTATATAGCTTATATATATATATATAATCTAAATCATATATATTCACTTACATACATATATACCTATTTTCTAGTCAGAGAAGTTAGTATCTTATAGATCTGTCTAGATCACAGTAAACTGATGAAAATCAAAGCAATAAAAGAAGTAGAAGTCTGGATATTTATTATATAACTTATCAAAAAATCTATGACAAGAGCCTTTTCCTAATATCCCTGTGTCCATTGCATATACTTGTAGTAGAGGAAAGGGAAGGGTATGACTTTTCCAAAAAGCAACTAAAAGTTCTATATGATCAAGGGGGGGTGGAGATTAGAAGAATGTTGTTCTACTAGAGAGTCCAGAGTATTCTAGTTGTTTTGCCAAACAAGAACATCAAACCAAGGTAGATGCAGTCTCTGCCCCCTTATAGAAGGATGAAAAAGAATCTTGACCAAGGCTGAGGGCATATTTTATATGTTCAGAGAGGTCAAGGAAAGACAATGCTGCTGGAACAAATGAGAGATAAATCACAATGTCTTTCATAATTCTAAAGAGGCCCAGAGTTCAAAGAAGTCTACCTATTTGATCTACATATACAAATCTATAGTTTATCTACCTTAAGTTATTTCCCTATTTACTACTTTCCTCTGAGAAATAGGAAAAATAAGATTTAATAGTAAAGTGGCCCTATTCATCACTCTATGTCTTCATTTCACTGTATGTATCTGAAGAATCTCCTGAAAAACTGGCTCTTAAGATCAAATAATTTTTCAAGGTGATATAGGCCAATTAGCTCAGGCTTCTTTACACAAAGAAAAATGTAAGACTTGTATTTAGAATATCCAGAAGTTCAGAGGAACTTTGCCAATTGATGTTTTAATTATATCTGATCTATTTATGATTCATGCATTCAAAGGTACCTGGGACCCAGGTCCCAGTCTGAAGTTAGGAAGTCTCATCTTCCTGAGTTCAAATAAGGCTTCAGATACCTACTAGCTGTGTGATCCTGGGCAAGTAACTTAACCCTGTTTACCTCAGTTTCTTTATCTGTCAAATGAACTGAAGAAGGAAATGGCAAACTATGCTAGTATCCTAGGCAAGAAAACCCCAAATGAGATCACAAAAAGTTGGGCATGACTGAAAAGGATTCAGTTATCCAAGGTAGGTATATTTGTGAGAGATTCTATTTCCATTCATGATCAAAAATATTTGTGGGCCTTCTGGAACTGACTTTAGGTAGAGTCAAATGCTTGAGTTGTAGTTGTATGTATAATGGTGAAGTTCTACCCCCACACCAATTGGTTGGTTGGTTGTGGTCCTTTGTTTTAGAAGAGGACCACAGTGACATCATCATGTTGGAGTCAAGGTACTAAGTGTCCACCTGTGATTCTTCAGACCAATAGGAGCCTTCTGGGTACAAATATTCTACTTAGAGAGAAGATATCTCTACATCAGCACATATTATAATCACAAAAGGCCCAAATATCACAATTGAATCAAAGTATAAACTATGTATAAATAACTTTTAAATGTTAGAGGATTTGGCCATTGGATAAAAGGCAAATGATACCACATAAAAAATATGTTGTGACTAGTTAATAATATTGTCACAGCATCCATATTACCTGTGTACTTTAAGTTTGTGATCATTCTCTCCACTGACCATGAATGCATATTTGAAAAGATGTACTCCAGATTTATCAGAAAAATGTTTTTGCTAAAAGCAAAGTACTGACTGACTATCAATACAAAGTAAACCAATGGGGATTCATGAATAATGGTAATCTGTTGATCAAAAACCAGGCCCTCAGAGTTCCCCTAAGAGCCCTGAGGACCAAACCCACCATTTGTAAGGGGAGTTGAACAAGTAACCCTAGAGAGAACAATATTTATATTACTTTATTTGCCTTACTTTTTTTATTTTTAGACTATATATATATATATATACATATATATATATAAAACCCAGAGATTCCAAAAGCACAGAAGTAGGATTTTTTAAACAGCATCCAAGTTGTTTTTGATATTCTGCAACCTTGATCTGCCAAGAACCAAAAGAAAATGTTGAATTGAGTCATTCCTTCTACTTTTGCTAATCCAATAATTTAGGATTTATTTATTTTTTTGCTGAGGCAATTGAGGTTAAGTGACTTGCCCAGGGTCACACAGCTAGGGAATATGAAGTGTCTGAGATCAGATTTGAACTCAGGTCTTCCTGACTTCAGAGCTGGTGCTCTATCCACTGCACCACCTAGCTGCCCCAATTTAGGATTTATTTGCCAAGGATTTAATTATTTTTTAACTCTCTCTGAAGATTGTAATAGAAGTTTTCTTGCATAAAATTAACTAGAAAGCATAGCCTTAGTTTTTCCTATCTTCTCTCTACCTTCCCTTTACAAAAACTTAAAAATTTTGGTAGGGTTCCCCATCACACCTGACTCAGTAGTTCATATAAACCATTACTGGTAAGGAAATAATGAAATCTTAAAAGATCTTTGCTCTGATTAGTACATAGTAGGTACCCTTTTTCATAAGGTTTGGCTATTGTTTTATTAAACTGGTTCCTAAATGGTCTGTCTCCTGCTCATTACAGTTTATATAACTTATATATAAAGAAAAGGAACTTTTCTTGAAAAATTCTTCAGCCATTGCCTCTTACCAGTGTTATCACCATCACCAAAGGTCATGTAATTGAGCAGTACTGGCTATTACATAATATGGAGTTGGCCCCAGTTATTTAGAAGACAATTAGACTCAGAAACACACACTTATGACTATTTCTAATTTCAGAAATGCACACTGACATAGTCTCATATGTATTCAATTCAATAAACATCTTTAAAATATCTATTGTGTGTAAATTGCCTAGGGTAGACATTGGGAGAAAAATGAATTTTAGCAATAATCAAGTCCTTGCACTCATATAGTTTATATTCTAGTGGTAGAAAAAATAACCCACATTTATAGACATTTTATAGTTCATAAATTGTTTTGCTCCCAACAACTCTGAGAATATAAGAAATACTAAGTCAATTATATAGATATGGAAATTAAAACTTAGAAAGGTTAAGTGAAATAATTAAGTTAACATCCTCTGGCCTACTTCTCCAATTCCCACTCACATTGACAGGGATGATCATAAGTCCCTACCAGTGTGCTCCTGAATTATTTATCAACTAGCAACCTTTTAGCAAACTTTTTAGCAAAGGTATTTACTGAAAAGATATACTAAGAACAGCAGATAAAAAGCATTTCCTCCCTTCCAACATCAAAAGCCCATACTTTCCTATACACAAGTTCATAGGAAAAGTGAACTGAATTTTAAGACTATAATATTACTGTGGCACATTGGTAGAAGGGACATATGGCTAAAAGGTTACTGAAAATCTTTCCTTGAGTTCATAACTGACATTTTTCTTTGTTGAAAGAAGTCACATTCCCTGAAGTTGTCTCCTTCCTTATTTGATTATCTTTCTCTATCTGCTGTGTCTATGTATACCTTTGTTTATATTTGGTGTTTTTTCTCTGCTCCCAATTGTCTCTTACTGGTCAAGTCTCTTCAATAACATTGGGAGTAAGGGTGGTAATACTAACTCTAGACTCATTCCCCCATTTCCATTTTATCCATGCTGTTATAAGTGCAAGTATTTAACCAAGACACTCTCAAGATTGTAGTTAACCATAGTTTGTCTGAGCTCACCAATGCATTTACCACATTGGCCCAATAAGCATGGATAATTCTATCAACCAATCATATAGATTTCTTTCTTGACCCAATCAAAGATATTTACACCTAGATTAAAGGTTTTAAAACATTTACAAATTTTAAATGTCATCTTGTCTTTTGCTATAGCACACTGCTAACAAATTACCAGCAGACATAGCTGATATTAACAAAGCAAAACTACAGAAGGAAAACTAGAATCATGGATTTTGAGCTGGAGAGGATGGATATGAGTGTGACAATTGAAGTGAAGATCTCTCAGGACTATAGACTAAATTAGACAAAGCCTGAGGGCCTAAGTTCCAGTTTCCGGGGTGGAAGGGAAAGTAGAAAGTAGTCTGATTTATAAGCTGTCAACATTCCAGTTTCTAGATAAGGAAAGTAAAGCATATATAACCAATTAGAATGTATGGAAAGGAAAAAAGGCGGCTCTCCTGACTTTGGATCCATCTATGTATATATCATCACTTTAACCCCTTCTTTTCTATCATTTCAGGAAGTTATTAAAAACATCCCATTTTTCTAGCCTCAGCCGTAGTAACAGGACTCACAAGAATATTTTGAAACCAAACCTTTCTAGGAAATGAGTTAGCTCTATATCCCACTATGACTCAATTGCAAGGATGACAGGAAACAGAAGCAAGCTGGAAGTTGCAGGGAATATGATCCAGTAGCAGAAGAGTGAGAGTAGGAGATCAAGGGTTTCTTGACAGAAGCTAAAGCCAGAGTTGGGGAACAACAACTTTGGATCCATTGTGGGACAGCCCAGTACTCAAGAGTTCCTGAATTTCTATTATAGTTCCTTTGTTCTATATCTTGAGATGCCTCTGAAGTATTGATTGTTAAGATGAAGGCCTGAATATCCCACACAGATAGCAGAAGTCTTTTGGTTCAACATCTTTTTTTTTTTTTTTTTAATTTTTTTAAAATTTTATTTTATTTTCCCCAATTACATGTAAAAATTTTTAACATTAAAAAAAAAATTGAGTTCCAAATTCTCTCCCTCCCTTCCTGCAGGGGTGCAGCCTCTACAGGGTCTTGGGAAATTGGGGTAGGAGGAATAGGGTCAGCATCAAAGGAAGACAGAAGTCAGTGAGTAGTTTGAGTGAGGAACTGATGGAAGAGAAGCTGCTGCCGACTCTCCCCTTAAGCTTCCTCAGGCTTTTATTTGTATACTGAACAATGGTTACACACTTTTCTGATTACATACACATTTCCTTAAGTCAACAGTTTGTAGATAGGTGTCAGATTTGCGGGTTTACGTTTTTCCAGACAATTAACTCAGTGACATTTCTCTGTCTGGCGCCTAGTTTGAAGATTCCTTCTAACTTATTGACCCTTATGGATTACTATATTTGACATTTGATATTTGAGTAAATGCTATTAACTTTATTACTTTATGGTTAAATGCCAACTATTGACTATCTTACTTCATGGTTAAATGCTAACTATTAAAAGGTGAATGTTAGTGACTTTTGTTAGTTTACTTATGTATTGTCAGTCCTATGGATTGTTTAATCTCTTTATTTTCTCAGGATTGCATTCTTCTAAAGGGGAACTCAGAGTCCAGGTTAATGAACAACACTTCATACTTTTGGAATGCATCTATCATTTGCCTCAGAGTAAGATTGATGTCATTAGGACAGAGAACTTCCAGTATTAAGTTAAACCAATTGTAAGCCATATGAGAGTAGAAAGACCAATTATAGAAGGAAATGTTGTTCCTGAGTGCTGTGCACATTCAATCTCAGTGCTGTGGCTTTGCCAGTCAGCTTAGGGATTGCAGCTCCCAACACCTTCCTCCTTTTCTCCACCTTGAGAAGGCAAGCAATTTGATATGTTACACATGTGCAACCAAAATATATTTTCATAACTACATAATTTTAAAAGGAGATAATTGAGCCTAAGAGGTTAAATGGCTTGCCCAAATTCAAATAGTAAGTAATAAAGCCAGAACTTGAACACAAACCCTCTGACTCGAAATTCAGCACTCTTTCCATTATATTCTGCTAGAAACTATAAGATATTTCTACATGTATAGATAAGAGGTAATTGGATTTAGTGGAAATAACTAGGATATAGAGCTAGAAGACTTATACTTGAACTTCAGCACTGCTACTTTCGAGGAGTAAGCAAGTTCTTTTGCCACTCTCTGGATATCCTCATTTATAAAATAGGTTTGGACTATATCATTTCTTACATCTTTTCTAGCTCTAAATCTTGTTATTTTAATGGGAGGGAACAAAATTAAGTGTTTTATTTATTCTACTACTTGCTGAAAATCTATGTATATATCATCACTTTAACCCCTTCTTTTCTATCATTTCAGGAAGTTATTAAAAACATCCCATTTTTCTAGCCTCAGCCGTAGTACCAGGACTCACAAGAATATTTTGAAACCAAGCCTTTCTAGGAAATGAGTTAGCTCTATATCCCACTATGACTCAATTGCAAGGATGACAGGAAACAGAAGCAAGCTGGAAGTTGCAGGGAATGTGATCCAGTAGCAGAAGAGTGAGAGTAGGAGATCAAGGGATTCTTGACAGAAGCTAAAGCCAGAGTTGGGGAACAACAAATGTTATAAGCAAGAGTGTGATGGTAAATTTTAATTAGCAGCTCTCCAAAATGAAATGTTCTCATAATATGTTTTCAAATGCAATCTGCATTATCAACTTTTTCTCCATCAGTTTTTTAAAGTCTGGATGATCTACAAAACACTCTATCAAATCCTGATTTATAGCAGTTTCTTTTCTTTTTTTCTTTTTTTTTTGCTTAGGCAATTGGGGTTAAGTGACTTGCCCAGGGTCACACAGCTAAGGAATGTTAAGTGTCTGAGACCAGATTCGAACTCAGGTCTTCCTGACTTCAGGGCTGGTGCTCTGTCCACTGCGCCACCTAGCTGCCCCCGATTTATAGCATTTTCAAGTGTAAATGCTCACTCTGAAAATTTTAACAAATGTTTTATACCCCTGGATACCATCATGTTAAGAAGAAAACCCAGACTTTGACTTTCATTCTTACCTAGATATGTAGATTATGCAGATCTGGGAGGAGTCAGTTTTCTAATGATCCCCAGTTCTTATCCCCTTGCAGGGAGGACTCAACCTGGAGGGTCTTTTTTTTTTTTTTAATACTTTTTATTTGCAAAACATATGTATGGGTAATTCCTAAAAATTAACCCTTACAAAGCTTTCTGTTACAAATTTTTCCCCCCTACTCCCCACCCCTCCCCTAGATAGCAGGAAATCCACTACATGATAATTATGTTAGAATACTTAAATCGAATATATGTATAGTTATTGCCACACATCATTTTTTTGTTCAGGAGAAATCGTATCTATAAGAAAGAATAATCCGATAAATGCAAGCAAACATCAATAGAGAACATGAAAATGTTATGTTGTGGTCCACATTTCACAACCCTCTCTCTGGGTGTAAATGGCTTTCTTCACTGAACAATTGGAACTGGTTTGAAGCATTTCATTGTTGAAGAGAGTCATGTCCCTTAGAACTGATCCTCATACAGTACTGTTGTTGCCGTGTACAACGATCTCCTGGTTCTGCTCATCTCACTCAGCATCAGTTCATACAAGTCTCCTGGAGGGTCTTCTTAATCTAATTTTTGAACTGTATGGAAAAGATTTTGGAGTGGGTGAGGTGTATACCTCCACCCTCCAACTAAGTATTGTAAGTATGAAGAAGTATATGTCTACCAGGAGACTAGTGATTATTATAAAGAGGTTGGGTTTTTTTTCCCTAAGTTTGAGGCCTTTATATATCCATCTGTCTATATCCTTGGCATATTTGAAGGTAGTGTCATACAGTAAAAAAGATAGTGAATTTTGGTACTGCTTATAATGTTGAGCAAGGCATTTAACTTTTCAGGATTGCAGTTTTATCTTTTGGAACATAAGGTTAGATTACTTAAATAGGGTCCCCTCTAGCTCTAAATTTATGTTCCTTACAAACTGTATGCTATTGTTATTGTTGTTGTCCAATCATTTCTCAGTCCTGTCTGATTCTTTGTAATCTTGGCAAAGATAATGGAATGGTTTACCATTTCTTTCTTCAGCTCATTTTACAGATAAGGAAACTGAGGCAAACAGGGTTAAGTGGATTGCCCAAGATCACACAGCTAGTAAGTGCCTGAGGCCAGATTTGCCCTCAGTCCATTGTACCATCTAGCTGACCCTACAAACTACTGTAACATGACCTAAGTGTCCTACAGTATACAGGAAACAAAAGGAGTCTTTCCATGTTTATAGTCCTTCTTCTAATTCAACCTTCAACCTACCACCATAATAATTTTCCTTTTTTCCATATAGAGTAACATTCAAATTCTTTGATCTGTCACTTAAGGCCCTCTAAAACTATTCTTTCTAGAGTTGTACCCCTTTCCTTACAGTTTATGCTCCAACCAAACTGGACCAAGTCAAGTTGAGTCAACAAGCATTATTTAAGGACTTTCTTTGTAACAGGACTTGTGTTAAGTGCTGGATTTACAAATATAAACAAAAAGACAGTTCCTGCCTTCAAGGAGCTTACATTCTAATATGGAAAGATTATATAGAAAAATAAATGATAGGTAAAGAAAGGAGAAGAGATGGAAGTATCCAGTCATATATGTATGTATGTATGTGTTGTAATATATAAATGTCATCCAATCCAATAAACATTTATTAAGTACCTACTATATATATGCCAGACATTGTGCAAACTGCTGTATGTATATGAATCTATATATTGTATATGTATGTGTGCATGTATATCTTTCTACTAAGTATAAGTTCCTTGAGGATAGGGACTATACCTTTTCTAAACTTTCTATCTCCTTCAGCAATAATCATAGGGTTTTGTATACAGCAGGCATTATGTTTGTTGAATGAAATGTTTTTCCACCCATAAAGCTATTTTCAATCACTCCTCAGATTTTACTGCCATCTAGTGGCTTCTCATATTCCCCACTAGTCCAAGTCAAATATAAGGATCCCTTGAAATCCTGGCATGATGATGTTCCCCATTCTCCTAAGCATTTAGGGAAAATCAGAGAACCTGATCTAGACACGGCAACCACTCTTTTTTTTTTCCTGGGGTGGGGGGAGGGAGCGGGTGTAAATGATGTAGGGGAGACAGCAATGACTCTGAAGCCCCTTTGACCTGAGAGTGCTCTTGCCTGTCAGTGATTCCTCTGGACCAGGAATGAAGTGATGTTTCTTCCTTTAGATATACTAATAATTTTATCTGTCAATGATTTCAGAGTCTTCTGGCCTTAGAATAGTCCTACAAACATTAATGACTGTCAAATATATTCTGTGGGTCAGTAATGACCAAGTTCCTAAGATAATAGTGAATAGACCACCTCAAACCTACCTGTAAATCATAAAATTAGCAAATATACTCTATTGCTCAATAATGACTAAGTTCCTGAGACAATAGTAAATCCATAAAATTAGCAAATATAATCTGATGGTCAATAATGACCAAGTTCCTGGAATAGACCACCCCTCAAACCTACTTGTAAACCATAAAATTAGCAAATAAGTAACATGAAGCTCTGATCCAACTTCCTTCAATTCATGGCTAAACTCCCTCATAGAGAGTTTAGTAACCTACTCAACTTGGAGACTGACTCTTCGAATTCTTTCGACATACCTGCAACACTGACCTGGGGACCTCCAAAGTTGTTGGGGTGCCCTATCCCTCAACATAAGTAATCAGGGGTAAGTAACTTGCCCAGGGTGACACAACTAGTAAGTGTCAAGTATGTAAGCCCATATTTGATCCTCCCAATTGCAGGGCTTATTTATAGTGCCACCTAATTGCCCCCATTGTGCCATCTAGGTGCCACTAGGCAACCACTTTTTCATCTACAAGTGGAATTATCTGCAAAGGTCACCAAGAAAAATTATAACAACCTCCAGGTACTGGGTGGACTTTGCCCTGTTTGTATCTGGAAGACTGCGTTGCCCCTGTCATCCTGAATCTAGCTCCTGTATTCTACATATGATTATAACCAAAGAGACTATAATTACTTTCCCCACATTTTTTCCATTACTTATCAGTTCTGCTCTGAGGTTCATAAAGATCCCCATATAACTTTTGAATGAAAGTAAGATTCCTAATACAGGTATTAAGACTCTTTTACCCATTACTCCCCAAATCTTTACCTGATTTTCCTATATATATCCTGTTACTCCTGGGCTTGCACAAGATGCTCCAGACAGGGAAAACTTCCTGTCTTCAATTTGGAATTTCTCAAAGCAAGGGTACATTGGTAAAAGTTTAATAACAGATCTCAAAAAAAAATTCTCACAACATACTTTTCATTCTAATCTATGTTATTTACATTTTTCTCTATCATTTTTTATGTCTACACAATCAACAAAACAACAAATCAAGTTCTGATTTGTAACTTCTGATTTGCTAACTTCCAAGATATGTCAGGAAAAAAAAGAGAGAGCAAGATAACATGTTTTGAGAAAATTTGAGAATGATGGGAATATTTTCTGAGTAATTAGAACTTCTGAAAAGGCAACCAGTCCAAGTTTTACTATAAGAACTATTACAGGAGGATTCTGGGAAAATGACAGAATAGGTCAATAAATTTCAAGCTCTCCAGATTTCTTCCACAAACAAAACAAATTTGCACCTTAGGGAGAACATAAACTGGTAAAAAAAAAAAAAATCAAGAAGACTTGAGCTGGAATGGGTGTTCTCCTGGTATAACCCAAGAAATTCTGACAAAAGATCCTGGTCCTTGGTTTAATCAGCATGAAGTACTGCCTGGCTAGCTCCACAGAAACACCAAGTGGGGAGCCCTGGGGCTAGCTGGGTTTGGCTGGAGGCTTAGCAGGAACCACAGAATTTCATCTCCCAGACTGGATGTGGAGCTAGAGATCTGAGTCGGAATACTGAGGGAAACCTCTGCTGATCAGCAGCGCCAGACCCAGCTGTGTTGCAGAGAACTGGCCATGAGTAAGAAGGAAGTAACACATTTAGTGAGTGCAGAGGCAGTGGGACAGGGATGCTGCTGGCTGCTGGCATTTGTATAATGCCAGAGAAACTGAGGCAGGACAGAGACTAGTTTAATTTTAAAGTGGAGAGTTTAATGATAAGCTAGCTGACCAAAGGGACGATAATCCAAATCATTTGGTCCAGAGTGACTGAGGAATAGCATTTATATAGGATTGTAACTAGCAAAGTAAGCAGGTGATACAGAAGCAAAAAGAATGTAGTTAGGTCATCAGGCAGCTGTTATACCAAAAAAAATTATTTCTCATAGTTTAAAGCAATAACCAGATGCATACAATGATGGGAATGGACTTGGGATGTATACAATGGTGGGAATGGGTTTAGGATGCATACAATTATGGGAATGGGCTTAAGGGGACCTTCCAGGGCCAGTATTTTCCAGAGAACAATAACTGATCTTATCTGTAGAAGCACCAAAGAGGTGTGATGCCCAAGTAAGCCAAAGAACAAAAATAGACAAGGTCATGCTTGTCACTTTGATCTAGTGTGTGAGGCTAAATTCAAATTCTCATGAGAAACTTACAAGGTCCTTTTTGATTCAACACTTGCAGGAGGGGGGGTTCTTGGTTTGGGGTTTCAGGTCAGAGGAGAGAGCTTAATGAAGCTAGAGGCACCATCCCCACATATCACAATTAGAGGTGCTTACACTAATACTTTTCATTAAAAAAAAAAAATAAACCAGCAGAGAAGAAAAAAAAAAAAACCCAACTATAGAAACTTACTATGGGAACAGGGAAGACTGGGATTCATCTTCAGAAAAGGACACTGAAGTAAAAAGGGTTCTTCTACCCCAAAAAGTAACATTAAATGGCATCCTGCCCAGAGAGAATTTATAGAAAAACTCAAAAAAGAATGTAAAAATCAAATAAGAAACATTGAAGAAAACCTAAAAAATAAAATAAAAACCATCCAAGAAAAAAAAGATTATGAAAAAAAGTTAACCAACTAGGAAAAAAGATACAGAGTCTTAAAGATGAAAATAACTCTGAAAATTAAAATTGGGCAAGGGGAAGCCAGTGAAATTAGAAGAGATCAAGAAATAACAAAACAAAAAATAAAGAATAAAAAAATAGAACCGAATGTGAAACATAAGAAAGACAATAGATCTAAAGAATAAATCAAGAAAAGAAAATACAAAAATAATTGGATTATCTGAAAATTATGACCAAAAAAAGACAATACTGTAAAAAATAATCCAAGAAAGTGCATTGATAGAGTGATAGAACATATGAGATCCTTTGAGGAAAATACATAGGGAATATTATTTTTTTTATTAAAGCTTTTTATTTGCAAAAATATATGTATGGGTAATTTTTCACCATTGACCCTTGCAAAACCTTGTGTTCCAAATTTTCCCCTCCTTCCCCTCACTCCCTCCCCTAGATGGCAAGTAACCCATAATATGTTAAATATGTTAAAATATATCTTAAATCTAATATACATATGCATATTTATATAGTTATCTTGCTGCATAAGAAAAATCATATCAAGAAGGAAAAAAAACTGAGCAAGAAAACAAAATTCAAGCAAACAACAACAAAAAGAGTGAAAATGCTATGTTGTGGTCTACACTCAGTTCCCACAGTCCTCTCTCTGAATGTAGATGGCTCTCTTCATCACAAGATTATTGGAACTGATCTGAATCATCTCATTGTTGGAAAGAGCCATGTCATTCAAAATTGATCATTGTATAATCTTGTTGTTGCTATGTACAATGATCTCCTGGTTCTGCTCATTTCACTTAGCATTAGTTCATGTAAGTCTCTCCAGACCTCTCTAAAATCATCCTGCTGATCATTTTTTATAGAACAATAATATTTCATAACATTCATATACCATAACTTATTCAGCCCTTCTTCAATTGATGGTCATTCACTCATTTTCTAGTTTCTTGCCAATACAAAAAGGGCTGCCACAAACGTTTTTGCAAATGTGGGTTCCTTTCCCTCCATAGGAATATTATTGCCAAATTTTGAAACCCCCAAATCAAAGAGAAAAATTTGCAAGAAACAAAAAAACAAAAAACAAAAAACAAAAACAAACCAATTCAAATATGCTGGAGCTACAATTAGAATTGTACAATATTTATCAGCAGCCATAATAAAAGACTGTAGGCCCTGGAATCATATAGACCAGCAATCAAAAGAATTAGATCTGTGGCCAAAAATATTACTTCTTGCAAAATTATCTATGATAATAAATGAAAAATATGAACATTCAATGAATTTGCAGATTTTCAGGACTTTTCTTTCAACGAAACCCAAACTCAATAGAAAATTTAACATATAAGAGCCAATATCAAAGATCAGTTTCAAGGAACTTCACATGGACAAATTGTTTATGATTTTTTTTTACATGGAAAGGTATGTTTAAGATTGACATCGGCAATTGGGTAACTCAAAAGAAAGATTTGGGCAGTTAAGGTAAAAATAGTAACTGTAATACATAAATGAGGTACAGAAAAAGAAGAATAGACACAGAAGCATTAGAGGGGGAGGAAGGCTTGTACTCACATCAGGAATAGATTAAATAGGTAACTGTGTGTGTGTGTGTGTGTGTGTGTGTGTGTGTGTGATGAAGAGTATAGCACCCTCTAAAATCTATATAGAAATAAAGGGGTGGGGAGGGAGCTAAGTGGCACAGTAGACAGAGCAACAGCCCTGAAGTTAGGGAGACCTGAGTTCAAATCTAGTCTCAGACACTTAACACTTCCTAGCTGTGTGACTGTGGGCAAGTCACTTAACCCCAATTGTCTCAGCAAAAAGCAAAAAAAAAAAAAAAAAAAGAAAGAAAAGAAATAAAGGTGGGGGGAGGAAGAGCAAAAGATGAGGGAAGAAGACAAAGGAGAAATCCATGGTTAGGAGATTAGTAGCAAGGAAAGTTAAGGAGCAGAATTAGAGCAAAGAATTAGTAGGGATAGAAAAGGTGTGTGTGTGTGTGTGTGTGTGTGTGTGTGTGTGTGTGTGTGTGATGTCATATAATTTCTAGGGGAGACAGCAATAATTTTAAGGTCCCCTGACTTCAGGGGGCTTCTGTTCTAACAACCTGTCAGTGATTCTAAATTCCTCTGGCTTT
The DNA here is from genome assembly GCA_023553655.1 of Myrmecobius fasciatus. NCBI lineage: Eukaryota > Metazoa > Chordata > Mammalia > Dasyuromorphia > Myrmecobiidae > Myrmecobius > Myrmecobius fasciatus. The sequence continues at coordinate 492,473 of JAJPUD010000616.1, read as the reverse complement.
GGAATCTCTCCCTGAGGTCCCCCACCCCCAACCTAGGAATACTATTATTCTAACAATGTCAACAAACATTACTGCCTATTGGTCAGTATTCTTGACCACTCCTTGGTTCTACTCCTAGGCCATAAAATTAGTATAACATGAGGAAGAAGATAATTGTGTCTCCTTGCTTCAGGTTCCTTGCTAAATTCTCTTGGAATTTAGACCACTTCAATTGGCATTAGAATTACAATAAACTTTGCCCCTTGACTTGGAGATGGGTTCAAGCCTACAAATTCTTTTGAGACACCTCACAACTCACAATTTATGTATACATAAATATATGCCTGTTTAAGGGAGGTAGAGGGGAATGAAAGGAGTAAAAAAGAAAAAAGTTTTTAAAAAGTGCATAGTAGATAACAAAAGAAAAACCTACAGGAAAGTAAAAAAAAATAAGGACACTTGTGAATATAATTCTTCTCTTTTATATATTCTTTCTTGAACTGGTAATTTATCATTATATATTTTGAATCCTCCCTGATGTTCAGTTGGGCATATGACAATGTTCAGTTTTGTCTTGTTTTGTTTTGTTTTCCTTTTCTGTTTTTCTTTTTTTTATTATTGTTTTTTTAATAAAAGAAAAAAGAAAATTTTGAAGAAATAATTTTTTTTAAAAGGACTGTTACATATTCATGTACTCCACCACCAAGAGTAGAGAGAGCTCATGAGAACCAATTGTTAAATTTCTCCAAGTGAGTTTTTTATACCAGGTCCCAACAGATTTGTTCCTCAAAGCTTTACACATTTTAGCTTCCCTGCCTGAATGCTATCCTCCTCTCTTTTGCAAAATATTACTCAAGGCTCACCCCAGACTTGAAAATCCTACTTAGCTCTTTTTATTCTAATTACCCCACTAAAGACTAAGCACATACATTCAATTGAACTTGGCATTTGGGGATGGTGATGATTTGCTGGAAGGAGACTTTTTTGAGAGGGGATGGAGTATATATTCTGGAGTAGTAATTTAGTCGATGAAAGGAACTGATTCAATAAAGGGGTTGAACCTCAAAAATACATGGGAGTTTCAGGCCCAGTATCACAAGATGTCTCAAAAGACTTCGTAGGCACATATCTCCAAATCCAGAGGAAAAGATTTTGGTACACTGTTGGCAGCTGGCTAAAGTTCCAAAAGGAATTCAGCAGAAAAAGTGTAGGATTACAACATTGACTGGTGGGCTAAATTCCAAAAAGGTACTAGCCTTGCCATTACCAAGGGGAAAGCTGGGAATAGATGTCATAAAGCAGGCTAAATTCCTATGGTCTAGCAATTCACAAGGGAGAAAAAATAACCTTACATAGTCAAGAAATAATCTGGAGGAATGGGGGAGATTTTGTGATGCAAGGAATTCAACTAGGGCCCACTGCAAAAAAGACCCACTTAAGGACAACAAAGGCCTACTTATAGACAAGATAATCTTATTAATGTCCCTCTCTACTTGACTCTGAGAGTAGTTTGGCTTTTTGATTGTTTGCAGTAACTGTGAAAATTCAATGAGGGCCCACTCCAACAAAGGCTCACTTAAGGCCCATTTAAATTCCACTTAAATTCAACAAAGGCTCACTCCAGTCAATGCCCTTCTCTATGGCCCACCCAGCTACCAAGGACCTGATCTTTGCTAGGGTCTAATTCATCTCATCCCAAACTTGACTATAGTTGTAGCTCATCTATAAAGATGGGGCCCTGAATGGTGGATGTGGTGGACAAAGAGAAACTGAAGCATTGATAAAATTATTCCCTGAGGAAGGAATGAAAAAGACTCTGATAAACGAGATTAGTTCACCCTCTGTAGAGATAATCCAGTCAGAAATCCAAGTTATATTGTAATTAATGCTCAGGGAGAAACTGAGGCAGTATCACATATTGGAAATTAGATAATGCTTTATTGATGTTAATTGAGAGTTCAGAATCCATAGCTATGGATCAGGACTGCTGGGACTCATGTCTCAAAGCACACAGTCCAACCCAGAGAGTTAGACTGACAGACATGTCAGCCGACTGAATAGGACTAATGTCACAAAGTATTCAGTACCTCATTGGTGGGCATCACAAATTTTATAGTCTCCATAACTCAGGGAGACAAAGTACTCATGGGAACAGTTGAGCACATCTGGTGTCCAAGGAAACTATAAATTCAGTTCTGGCAGGTAAGGAGTAAGGATGCCAGAACTGGGAGAAGACAGAAAGTCTGGGTCATACAGATAAGGGAGATGTCAAGGCTGGCCACCTGGAAGTTTCATAACTCCTTTGGAATGTGAGTCCAATTATTTCTGATGGTCAGGAAGTGGGGATTTTTTTTTGGGCAGAACAATTAAGGGAAACTGAAATAGCAACTGCGGGAAACTGAGACATGGAAACTGTGGCACAACAATATCAAGTCCCTGAGGCTAAATTTTCCCTATAAAATATCTGATGGCCCACTACTGCCCTTCTTTGGTTCAGTCTGCCAAGGTACTCAGCCTCATGGTGTCTTTCCCCTTATCTCTCTCCAATGCTATGTGTCTCCTCTAACCCTACTATGCTTCTCAACCCCACTTTTCCTCCTTATAGCTAACTCTTTTAAGGTGGATTTAGCCAGCCAGCTAAGGACATGCCCCAACCTCCTGTGGTGTTTCCTTTCTTCCATAAAACTCTTTTCTATGCTTTCCCAACTCTATTTCATATTTACCATTCCTGATGCCTAGTGTATCTATTTTGTTTGCAACTTCTCATAAATAAATCTATCTTTGCCAAAGACAATGACTATTGTGAATTCTTCACTTGACCAAACCCTAACATTTGGCATTTCTTCTAAAGCCCATCACCTAGTGCTATATCATTTGCTACATCAGCCACATCATATAATATAAAATCTTAACACTTCCTTTGGAGCAATGATGTTGAGGGGTGAGTTACCCTAACAGGCATAGCGGTTCCCAGGCCAGTGTAGGTGTCACGGGTTTTGCAAAAGAATTGGGTTTATTTTCACTGAGAAGCTCTTTCTCTCAGTGGACCCCTTCCTGATTAGGAAGATAGCAAAGATTGGGATACAGAGTCTTGATTTTATTAAGCTTATGGCTTGGGGCTAAGGGTGGCTAAGGGATTGTTTCCCAGACCAAAGTGATTCCCAGATCAATTGGAGGTGAATTTCCCATGGGAACCAGTTAGTGTTCCCAGAGCTGGGAGGGGTTGAGATTCAGGGTTTTTTTAATCCAGGTCCACTCTCCTCCCCAAAGATCAAGGGGACACAGCCTTATTACATCACTGGGACTCTGGACAACTAATTCATACGGTTAGCAGGTGGCAGAGAACAAGACTTTGAACTCAAGTCTTCTGTCACCAATGCCATATTACATGATGTTGCCTCTCTAGAATTACTTATATAGAGAGCTATATAGTTCTATTTAGTGTGTTGTTTTTTGTATATTTTATCTTGCACTAGCCACATTTTCTTCCTTAGATTAAATGTTCCTTGAAAGCAGAAACCTTGGCAGTATGGCAACTGGATTAATACCATCTTCTGATTAAGAAAATTGTTACAGTAACAAATTGTTACTGTAACACCAAACTCACTTGGGTTGGGCAGTTTGCCTCAGGATCAGCTCTGTGATACAACAGTATCATTGCAACTCAAGAAAAGGTGAGTCACCAAGTTGCTTATCTGCAAAAGAGAGAAGGAACTTTGAATGACTGAAAAATTTTAAGAAAGACAAGTCCTGAACTTTTCAAAGGGAAGCTGCCCTTATCCCTAAAAAGTCTCTTAATATTCTGAACTTGAAATCCTTCAGTGATTAAGGCTAAATAAGAACTGAGGCAAAGAATGGCCTCTTTTACCTAGTCAAAAAAAAAAAAAAAATCTAGAAATCTCAAGGTTTCTGGCCAAAACAGAAAATTTGCAATATACATTTACTCTGAATCAATCAGGGCCCAAACAATGACTAATCAGGACTTTGTCTAGGACTTACTATTGGCCATTCTGTGAGTGCCAGAGTTTAAATCCAGCTCACTTGAATATTATATCACTTCCCTGAAGTCATGATCCTCCTCAGAACAAAGGACAAACAATTATAACAACAATAACAACTTGCAGCTCTAGAAACTGCTGAGAAACTACTCATTTTCTTTTCTTGGTAGAACTGAGATGTTTTTACTTTGCTCCCAAGCCACAGACTTCCTTTAATTTTGTGTATTATTTGCCTCTCCTAAGCTTTATACATTCCTCGATTTCTATTTACTGTTCCCTTTGATAAAGAGGTTTACTAGCTATAACAGATGGTATCTTTATGTAACCAGCTTTTGAAAGAAAGGGATTAAGCTGGTAATAGTGAGCTAAGTGTTACCTTCCTTTTTAAGAAAGATCAGGGAAAGTAATATTTTTCCTAGGCCCCAAAGCCTTATCATCCTATTCTATCAATATTTGAAGTATGATAAATAGACATAATTGTAGTCTAACATATCTTTTAGAGATAGATGAAAGAAAGTAAAAGTGCCTAATTTTGCCTTTTTCCTACTCTCCACAAAGGTAGAAATTACAGGCTCCTTTGGAGAGGGACAAACCAAATCAAATATCTATCTAATTTACATGAATCTAGCCATATTAATATTTAGCTACCATGTACACATATCTTACACTGCTATAAATTCTATTACACTTAAAAATGAATTTGTATTTGGAACTATGGCAAAAGGGCAATCAAACTGCACACCCTTTGATCCAGCAACACCACTACTAAGTCTATACCCCAAAGAGATCATAAAAAAGGGGAAAAGACCTACATTTATAAAAATATTTATGGCAGATCTTTCTATTATGGTAAAGAATTGGAAATTGAGGGGAATGTCCATTGATTGGGGAATGGTTGAACAAACTGTGGTATATTGATGTAATAGAATACTATTGTGCTATAAGAAATGAGGACCAGGAGAATTGCAGAAAAATCTGGAAAGATTTATACAAACTGATGCTGAGTGAAGTTGTAGAAAATATGCTTGGAAATGTTGCTTCTGCATCAGTGGGGACACTTATGTGATAACACACTTGAAAATGCCTATGAGACAAAGAACACATAACTGATTTTTTCCAATATATTCACTTAAGGATACAGTTATAGGGAATTATGACCAAATAAGGTATAGAGAAAGGGGAAGTGAATGCTGAGAGATGTAATTAGAGGTGGAGATTCACCTAGGGGAATTAGATGTTTTGGATAAGCTGTAACCTCTGTAGTACCCAGCCAATGGGGAAATCAGGGGAGGGACTGGCACTTTGGGACAGGTAACAAAAGATTATGCTTTGATGCTTTAAAGATGCCTAGTTGTGGACACCTGTTTTTGAAATATCATGAATAGAAATCGTTTCCTGGCATCATCAGCAAATCTTCCGAGTTCTTGTTTAAGTGCTTGTTTCTTACAAAGTAAATAAAACCAGAACATCGTACATGGTAGCAGTAACATTATGTGATGATCAACTATGATTGGCAATACAATGATCCAAGACAATTCCAAAAGACTTAGAATGGAAAATGCTATCCACATACAGAGAAAGAACTGATAGAATCAGAACGCAGCAAAAACATTTTTTAGTTACTAAAAATGTTAATACCTTTTAAATTTTTTTAAATACATGGAAAGATAGTTTTCAACATTCACCTTTGCAAAACCTTGTGTTCCAAATTTTTCTTCCACCCTCACCTCCCACCCCCTTCCATGGAGAGCAATACAGTATATATCAAGCATGAGAAATGTATTATTTTTACTTTTTGGTTGTGTGTATGTTTGTTTCCTTTTAACAACACGACTATTATGGATATGTGTTTTATAGAATTGCATATGTATAACCTATATCATATTGCTTACTGTCTTAGGAAGGGGAAAGGGGAAAGGAAGAGGGAGAAAAATTTGGAACTCCAAATCTTTCCAAAAAATAGTGTTGCAAACTGTCTTTACATGTAATTGGAAGAAATACTTTTAAATATAAAATGAATTTGCATTTTATTAATCTCAACATGTGCCTGCATTTGAAAATGAGTGATATATATGTATGCATCATATTTATTCAGTCTCCAGAAGGTATGATTACTTGCTTATTATAGTAATCATGCTGCATATTTTGTTGGAGCAAAATCAAGATAAATATCCTTGGTGTATATACAGATTTGAAAGCCCCTCAAAATAATTCCTTGAATCCATCATCTATAAGCTAAGAACCAGAATGTAAAAGAGCCTGTTTTTGAATGCAGACCTTTTGATTTTTTGAGTTTCAGTACTCTTTCTAACATTGACTACTGATCTTCAGCGAGTCATAGAAATTTCCTGAGCCTAAGTTTAATCATCTATAAAATGGAGAAAGTAATAATTACATTATGTGCATGGTGGCTGTGGGGAATCATTTTATACTTTAAAGCACTACTTAAATGTCATCTATTGTTATAATTAGTCACTCTATAACTAGATCTATACCCTAATTGGGTCATTTGAGGGTACTGACCTATTTTGGTGTAAGGTAGGCGTAGTATTGGCATATAATGTGATATCCATACTCCCCTTCTTTTTCTCTAAGCTGGCTCACTAAATTCCAACCAACTCTCAACCTGGTTTGTATTAAGAGGGAAAGTATTTCTAGATGAGGTATCATCTCAGGTACCAGGTAATGATCATTCAACTGAATTTATTCTCAGTCCCAGAAGTAACCCTGGTCTGTATATGGACTACATGTGATCTGTATATAGAATACACTCCTACTATTCACCTCCACAGTTCCCAAAGCACCCACTTATGTACTTCCTATTTACAACCATTATGTTGCCATTAACTCTTTTAAAATATTGTATTAATACTTTTGGTTTTGTATCAACTATATTTTTCTCTATATCCTTCCCACTGTCTCCTCTCAGAGAACCCATGTCTTTCAACAAAAAACTTTTGAAAAAGAAAAAAGAGAAAAATCTAAAAAATTGATAAACATATAAAAAATAGGTCATAAAACACATTATTCTACACATAAAGATACCAACCACTGTAAAGGAACAAGGAAAGGCATTTTCTCATATCTCTTCTTTTCAGCCGAATTTGTTCTTACAATTTTGCAACATTCACCTTTTAATGGTTTCATAGTTGCTGTTCTTTCTACTTACATTGTTGTAATCTTGTATACCATTTTCCTGGTTCATCTTATTTTCCTTTGCATAAGTTCATACTAGTCTTTTCATTCTTCTCTATATTCATCTATCTCATTTTTTACAGCACTATATTACATCATATTGTGTACCAAGATCTGTAGACACCTGCTAATAGCCATCTACTTTATTTACAATCCTCTGCTAATCACAAAAAGTGAAACTTTAAATAGCTTGGTGTATATGACATTTGTCTTTGTGTCAATAACACAAAGGGTATATGCCTAGCAGTGGAATCTCTGTGAAGGATCCAGAATTCCCCAACCCAGGAAACTCTAAGCCTCTTTCCCCCAACCAAGAGGTGATCTAATTGTACCAAAGAAAAAGGCAATTATGATTGCCTTTATGATTATATGAGTGGTTTAATAATCATAATGGGTTAGTTGCATAAAGTCTGTCTGGGGGCAACAGCCAGACTATTCAGTGGATTCCTGCAAAGACCCCCCAAAAGTTCCATGGTAATCATTAAAAATGAAACAAAGGGAGGAAGAGGGTCATTACATATGTTTCAGGGATTTGTATTATGCTTAGCAGCAGTTCTAATTTTGGGCCTGGATCCCAAGGCTTGGGTCACATGTCAGGACCCTTAGGCCTAGACACTCACCGTTAGGTGGTAGACACAGTGAAGGTTGTGTTCTGGTCACTGTATCCTTGTCATGTTTTGCTATGGCTTGCATCTAGTTATCATATCTTTGTTATAATTTTCAATCCAATAGGGACTACACAAGACCATGGTCTGGTCAGTTTGAACAACCTCCCAAATACCCACAAGGTTATTTGCTAGGCACAGCAATAGCATGACTTTCACCAATTAAGATCCCACACTCTGGTTCAAAGTATATTTTTGTCACTCTATATACATAATTCCAAACTGCTTTCCAAAATGGTTATACCAATTCACAGCTTCACCAACAATTCATTAGGGACACCATTAGCTCTTTTTTTTTTTTTAATTTTTTTTTAATTAAAGCTTTTTATTTGCAAAACATATGCATGGGTAATTTTTCATCACTGACCCTTGCAAAACTTTCCATTACAAATTTTTCCCTCCTTCCCCCCACCCTCTCCCCTAGATGGCAGGAAGTCTAATACATGTTAATTATGTTAAAATATTTGACAAATCGAATATGTGCATGCATATTTATAGTTATCTTGCTGTACAAGAAAAATTGGATCTATAAGAAAAAAAAAATCTGAGAAGGAAAACATAATGCAAGCAAACATCAATAGAGAGTGTGAAAATGCTACATTGTGGTCCAGACTCAGATCCCACAGGCTTCTCCCTGGGTGTATATGGCTTTCTTCATCACTGAACAACTGGAACTGGTTTGAAACATTTCATTATTGAAGAGAACCATGTCCATCAGAACTGATCATCATATAGTCTTGTTGTTGCTGTGTACAATGATCCCTGGTTCTGCTGATTTTGTTCAGCATCAGTTCATGCAACTCTCTCCAGGGCTCTCTGAAATTATCCTGCTGGTTGTTTCTTATAGAACAATAATATTCCATAACATTCATATACCATAACTTATTCAGCCATTCTCCAATTGATGGGCATCCATTCAGTTTCCAGTTTCTAGCCACTACAAAAAGGGCTGCCACAAACATTCTTGTTCCTTTCCTTCCTTTAAGATCTCTTTGGGATATAAGCCCAATAGAAACACTGCTGGGTCAAAGGCTATGCATAGTTTGATAACTTTTTGAGCATAGCTCCAAATTGCTCTCCAGAATGGTTGGATCAGTGTCCCAGTTTTCCCACATCCCTTCCAACATTCGTCATCTTTTCCTGTCATCTTAGCCAATCTGACAGGTGTGTAGTGTTATCTCAGAGTTGTCTTAATTTGCATTTCTCTGATCAACAGTGATTTAGAGCACCTTTTCATATGACTACAAATAGTTTTAATTTCATTATCTGAAAATTGTCTATTCATATCCTTTGACCATTTATCAATTGGGGAATGGCTTGAATTCTTATAAACATGAGTCAATTCTCTATATATTTTAGAAATGAGGCCTTTGTCAGAACCCTTAAGTGTAAAGATGATTTCCCAATTTATTGCTTCCCTCCTAATCTTGTCTGCATTAGTTTTGTTTGTACAAAAACTTTTTAACTTAATATAATCAAAATTATCTACCTGGACACCATTAACTTTTAAACATAAATCATTAATTAAATTTTGGCAAGAGCAAGTACTCAACAGGAATAATTAAAACTTCACATTTACTCAAAAAAAAGTCCAAATCAGGAATAATAATTTTTTTAAAAGTCTAATCCATAATCTGCATTACACTCTCTCACCAATGTACTCAGTATCTTGGGGGGAGAGTGTATGGATGTGAGAGAGGAAGCATAAATTTATAGAAATTTAACAGTAAGGTAAATGACTAGGGAACCCCATATGTTAAGTACAACTAATAATTCTAAACTGTAGATCTTGATATCCTTGGTCCCTTTAGGGAATAGTTTAAAACTAAATGCCAGAAAGGACAATTTTTTTCTCAGGCAAAGTCATTTCACTGTTATTTTTGGTTCAGAAAAGACAATTATATTCTTTTAGAAAACAGAAGCGTTTTATCATTTCAGTGAAAAAGTGGTCTTAATTCTGAGGTTTGCAGCTTTGTAACTTTGCTGCTTTGCCTGTGTATGGAAGCAATGTTAAGCTATTTGATAACAATCAGTTACCAAAAAATTGAAAAGATCCCAAGATTTCTTCTTGGGGCTTTGTGAAATTTTCTTCCTGTAAGATGTAGATGGTGCTAAAGAATAATACAGACAAGTCCAGTGAGTTTATCACAAGAGCAAAATTCTACCCTCCCTAATCAGCTTCCAGCAGCTACAGAGCTCTCCTCCAATCAAAACAACTCCCAATTCAATCACAGTCCTTCTCAGGCCTTAGTCAGTTCTTGAATTGTATATGGCATAAAGGAGCAATGAGGACAATCTCAGTCAGCTCTTTACTTAGCGACATCCTGATTTCTGATTTCTCCAATCATTTCCCAGTCACTTCAGAGCTTTCCTCTACGGAGCTCTCTCCCTTCAGTTAGTTCTCTCCATTGGCTTAGCCTGAAGCAGCAGTTCTTATCTAATTCTCCTCCGATTTTTTCTTCCAAGCAGCAGGAGGCAGTCTCTGATTTTTCTTCTCTCTGGCTTCAAATCTCTTATATCAAATCCCTAAACTCAAAATAAAGCAAGTAATTGTTTATACAACAATATCAAAATAATTCTTTGATTTGTTTCTTAATTATGTCACCAAAACCCTAAACAGTTCCATATAGTAGACTAAAAAACAAGATAGTATTTTAGATTTGTCAGTATTTTTGCTTCAAAGAGGAGCTTTTAAAAAATTCCCCAAGTATTTCTATCTAATGGGGCTATTCTCTCTCAGTTCTTCAATTTTTTTCTTTCCTCAAGCTCTTATATCTGTCTTTCTTACATAAATGTCTTTTTTCTTTTTTTCCCTTCAGGAAATAAAATTTCTGTATACATGGAATATACAGAGATACCTAAGCCTTAGCCAGATCCCTCTCTCACTAGGGAGGATTAAGAGAGATTAAAATAGAGAGTGAAAGAATAAGTATTGCTGAGACCCACTCTATCTGAAACTCATACCATACATTGTAGTATGTTCTACTGAGGGTAGTGAAGGTACTGAAGTGATTTGCCATTTCCTTCTCTAGAGTGCTTATTTTACAAATAAGGAACTCAAGCAAATAGGGGGTAAGAGACTTATCCAGGGTCACAGAGCTAGTAAAATATCTAAGACCTGATTTGAACTCCTATCTCCATGAGTTCAGTGCTTTATCTACTGCTTCACCTGGTTGCCCCATACCACACATAAAGAGTTTACATACTAAAAATGCTCAATCAGCACTATTAGCGGACTGTGGCATTACTGGCTGATTCAATTCAATAAACATTTATTAAGTACCAGAGATTTAAAAAGAGGCAATAAAAAATCCTTACCCTCAAGAAATTTACAATTGAATAAGAGAGAATACTTGCAAACAAATGCATACAAAGCAAGTTATATACCGGATAAATAGGAAGTAATTAACAGAGAAAAAGCACTAAGATTTAGAGGGGTAGGGAAAGCTTCCTATAGAAGGTATAATTTTAGTTGGAATTTAAAGGAAATCAGGGACAGCATAACACTTTCCCTTTTAACTAAAAGTTTCCATTGCAAAAACAGCTGACTCCCATTCTCTGAATTCACATTCACAAAGCTTTCAATAATATGTTAGTTTAATGATTTGTGGCAATGTTTCTGAGCAAATTAAATATACAACACAAGCAAGTAAGCTAAGTAGCTTGGAAAATACATTTAATACTCATAGAAAGACAAAACCATTGGACAAGAATGCAAAAAAAAAAAAAAGCACTTAATTGCAGAAGTATTTTGTTCCTCTTCACAAGTGATTCATGAAATTATAAAAACCCATAAGTTTAAACCTTGAAATTAAACATTTTTTTAAATGGGTAAATGGCTCCATGTATTTATCTAGTGCCCATGTTTAAACTAGAGCTTTTGTTACTGTATTCTTTTTTTTTTTTTTTCAGTCACTGGAGAACACAGTAGCTGATTGATAGAAGAACATTAGATAAGCCAGACATGTCTTCTTAAAACACTTCTGGAGCAATTTACTCTCCTATTTTATCACTACATTCAAGACTCATTTCATTCGTATTGCGTCTGGTCCAAATTTTCACAGAAAAAAACAAAAAACTCGTTTTCACCTTTTGATTTTTTATTTTTGTCTCCTGGGGGAGCTGGAAGAAGAGAGTGCTGCTTACAAGGCGTATTAGAATCCTATAAATCATGCAAATGACTTGAGTGTTTTGGTCTGATAAATTCTTTCCAACCTACTGTGCGGCTCAGCTGCAGCATGTCACAGACAATTATGCAAATACAGTATGTGGGGGAGCAAATGTGGCCTGGCAGAAAGTATCTGGAAAATGATGAAGAGGGCTATAGAATGGGGTCTCATTGCTTTTGCCTCTCCCTGAAAATCCAATCTGGAGCTGTCAGAGGTGCTGAGTTTTCTAAGGCAGTTCAAAGTTCTAGATTATGGCTGGGGGAAACTATCAGCATTTTCATTTCCTCAGGTAATACCATGTTCCTCATCAGTAATGACTGTATTTGTATTTTAATTTGTTCGGAACCAAGGACCTTCTTTAAAGTATAAATGTCTTTAGAGTCTAAACCTTTTTTCTTTGAACTTTTTAAACATGAACCCCAGGAAGTAGGAAGGGGAAAGAAAGGGTTGGGACAAGGGAAGGCCACAATTTTTTCTTGTCCTTTTTTAATATTTTATTCCTAATTATCAAACTTTAAGAGACATAAAGAAAGGGGAGAGTAGCAAATTTCAAATGAGAGTTTCCTGAAAAGAGAGAAAATGTCATTCCAGATATAAATTCATATAACCATGGAATAATAAATTTGGAAGGGCTCTTGGGGATCATCTAGTCCAACTCCTCTCATTTATAGATGAGAACACTGAGGGCCCTATAGGTAAAGTAATATATTGTTAAAGATTAAGGATTGAGTTGGGTCAGGCTGGCTTAGAAATTCAAATTAGAGAGGGGAACAAAATGAAACACTGATATGCCATCTAACAGGTAACAATAGATTTAATTAGCCATGGCATGTATAGGATAGTTACAAAGGACACACATTAGCTTAAATAGACACAGTCCCCTTGTCTACATACAGAATAGAGTCAGCAAAGTGTGGTCTCACACCACAGACTTGTAGCAGTGAATCAGTCACTAAGTCTAAGACCCATGAATGGTTTATTGGAGCCTTAGTCCTTCTGGACATACTGAGTCTCAGTGACAGTTTCCTCATCTTTCATGGGAAAAAAAAATGAGTTTAACTTATATGGTAGGGATTTTGATGGGTCATGCTCCTGTCACACATGATCAAAGCCACCTAGCTAATTAACGCCAGTGATAAGATGAATCTAGATGTCTTGATTCCAAGTAGGGATGGCAAACAAGAAAAGGATACTCATGGATTCATCTTTCCCTTTTCCTTCATAAATCAACCAGCAAATATGTACCATTTGTTTACTTTGATGTTTGGGGATTTTCTTCTTTTTAAATCATTAGGAAAGATTTTACAATTTAAAAAAAATTTATAACATCATCAATTGTGTCTCACCTTCTCTACAATAGCCTGAATATACTCAGGTAATAGCATGTTCCTCATCATTAATGACTGTATTTGTATTTTAATTTGTTCAGAACCAAGGACCTTCTTTAAAGTATAAATGTCTTTAGAGTCTAAACCTTTTTTCTTTGAACTTTTTAAACATGAACCCCAGGAAGTAGGAAGGGGAAAGAAAGGGTTGGGACAAGGGAAGGGTAAACCCACTTTCTTCTTATTCTGTTTTCAGTCAAGAGAAAGACATTAGGCACTTTCCTCATAATGATCCCTCTTCCCTCTTACATTGACAATAATCTTCAGCATACAGTTGACCAAGACAAATAATCTTCTTTAAGATTAGATTCAATCTTTCTAATAAAAAATTATAACCAGGTTTGATGATTTTTCTTCCCTTTATCTTAGGGATATAGTCTCTAAAAGAATGCTTTAGCTTGGACAAGAGAAAAGTGACATACACACAGGGTCAGTTTTAAACAATGTGTTTCTTTTCTATGTGATTGACAGGGAAATCTTTGCAATAATTTTGGGGGAAAAAGCAAATAATTGTGATATGATTTTTCAAAAAGCAAATAATTGTGACATGATTTTCACTTGTTTTTAAGGCTTAGAACTTCCAGAATTATAAATGGCAGGTATTCGCATGGACATACATTAGAAACAAAATATATGTAGGATATAGTACCAGGTTGGCAGAGCAACAGGATAAAGCACAGCAGAACTGCCCTTCCCTCCTGTCCCCCACTCCTTCCCCCCCAAAAAAAACCCTGACATTTCCAAACAGATTCAGATACCAGACCAAATGTACCAGACCAAATCTTGCTCGGAAAATTCAAGACAAAAATCATATTGAGTTATTTTCCCAACCCAAGTTGGCATAGGAAGACAAACTCAGTGTGTGCTGACATTGAAGATAGGATCTGTCCAAGAATAGCCAAAGGGAATGTACCAGAACAAAAAGAAGCTGTTCATCAGTGCAAGAAGTCCCAAATCCAGCACAAAGGATCTAAATTTGTGTAGATTCAGGAAAAGTTGCAAAGTGTCAGCTCTGCTACTCCCTATCCATTTTCAGGTCACAGATTCAGGGTGATGAGGGGACCTCTATCTGGAGATTGTGTTCCAAGAGGAGGAACAGTTGCCAGTCCTAAGCTGTGCAGTGAATAAGAGCAAGTTCTGAAGCAACAATCAGCTATCTGTGTAGCTCTGACTTACAGAGTGGAGAGGATTCTTAGTTACAACGTCTAACCTAGTCTGAAGCCTGCAGTGCTTCAGGACAGGAAACCCAAGCCAAAGGGAACCTGCAGTTCTACCACCCTGAACCAGCATTATTTTTCAGCTGGCTAATCACTGTTGAATCCAACTCCATACTGAGCAAGTCCACAGTCATGTTGCTCAAACAAAAACCCAAGTCAGGATCTTGCAGAGCTCACACCCAGATGACAGTGATTTGACTGGGCCCTGGAATCAGATCACTTTGGGAGCACCAAAAGCTTTCAGATCTCCAACCTGAGCTGCCTCTGAGGTCAAGGAATAATATAATACTCAATATCCCAATATGCCACTCAGCCAATAAGCATTTATTAAGTACCAACTTTTGCCAGGCATCCTGCCAATTGCTGAGATACAAAGAGTCAGAAGGCAGTCCAGGTGGCGACATGTAAACAAGTATGTAGAAACAAAATTAAGTACAAGAATAAACTGGGGATAATTAAAAAAGAGAGAGAAGACATTAGCATTAAGGGGAACAGAAAAGACTTTTTCCAGAAGGTGAAACTTGAGCTGAATTTTGAAATAACAAGGGGAAGAAAGGAAGTGGAGATGAGGAGGGAGAGCATTTCAGGCATGGGAGAGCTGAAGTGTCTTGCTTGAGGAAGAGCATAGAAATCTGCATCACTGGATTGCAGTAGAAGAGAGAGATGGGAAAGGATGGAGTGTAGAGTATAAAAAGACTAGAAAGGTAGTCAAGGAGACTAGTTATAAAAGGCTTCAAAAGCCTAACAGAGGATTTTATACTTGAGCTGGTGGCAATAGGGAATCCCTAGAGTTGACTGAATGAGGAGAGGGCTATGACATGGTCAGACATATCTTTGGAAGAAATATAACTGCTACTCTTTTTAAAATTAATTTTTATCCTGCCATCTAGGGGAGGGGTGGGGAGTAGGGGGGAAAAATTTGTGACAGAAAGCTTTGTAAGAGTTAATGTTGAAGAATTACCCATACATATGTTTTGCAAATAAAAAGTTTTAATAATTTTTAAAAATTTAAAAAATTAAATAAAATTAATTTTTACTGATATATCTCATTTTTATGCCACCTTTAATTTCTTATATACTTTTATTTCCCCACCCCTATCTCTTCTAATAAAGAAGAAAAAATAGAAAGTCCCCTAAACTAATCAATATTTTAACAAAGCATGCAATGTTCCATATCCAGTCTCTGTGTCCACAATGAAAGTACATTCTTACATGTTTTCTTGGGATTCAGGCTTGGCCATAATAATTACATAAGATTGTTTCAATGTTCTTGTTGTAGTTGTCCTTTCTGTTTACATTGTCATAGTCACTGTGTATTTCATTTTTCTGGTTTTGCTTATGTAAGAGAGTAGATACAAAGCTGCCCTGCCTAGATGACCATGAATCCAGTACTTAGAGAATAAGAAATTCCCTAGCTGATTCTAATCAGCCATGAGTGGTTGCATTGAAGAATTCAGTCCTTAGAGGTGAGAAAGCAATATACTAATTGGCCACTGAGAAGATTTAATGGAATGACACATCTTCTAACTTCTTTCAACTCTCGAGGTGGCATTCTGTAACTCTAGGACTTCCTAAAAGAGAAATGTTTTGTGTTTTGTCTCAAGCCCTTGACAAAGTATAATCATTGCCATTTGTTTACTTTGCTAACTTTTTGTTTATTAATATGCATATGTCAGAATCTTTTATGTTAGGCATTTCTTTTTGTGTGTAAGAAATAAAACCCGATTTTCATTGTACGTAGAGTTCTTGTTGTTCTGTACTTTAGGGAGACCCTAATCATGAGCTAAAACCTAAGCTTTAGGAATGCCAGAGCAGGGAGTTTAACAAACCAGTGAGTTTGAGAAAGAGTCTGATGCTTCTTTTATGAACTGAACTCAGTTTGAATACCACTTGGGGGTCCATGGGAAAGGCCTCTTTTAGGGGTCACAACAATTCAGCCTTAGTAGGCTGGGGATTTGTCTAAGATCTAAAAGGATGAGTTCAATCAAGTGCATTATCCTTTTTGGGGTACACTACATGTGTTTGGCAATCATCTGAATTAATTTTCTGTTTTTGTGAATTAAACCTGTTTTTCCTATAATCATATGATTTAGAGCCTCTGTTTGGATTGCCATACTCTATGCATTGGCAGGAATCTGTTGAATCTAAAGAATCCCTTGGGTGTCCCAGAGGAATCTGGGAAGACTTGTGTGAACTGAGATTGAGTGAAGGGAACAGAACAGAACTGAGAACAATACAGCGAATACAATTGCATCATAGAGAAAAACAATATTGAAAGACTTTAAAACTCTGATCAATGCAATGATAAACCACAAGTCCAAAAGAATAGAGATGAATCACATCACTCATCTCCTGAAAGTGTTGAAAATGCAAAACACTGATTTTCAAACTTGATCAATGTGCTTGATTATGAAGATAAGTATTAAGGGCTTTATTTTTCTCTTCTTTTTAATCTGCTTAATTGGGACAAAGTGTGGAGTAAGAGAATCAGATTAATACTCTCCCCCCAAAAAAAGAGGAAAAAAGAAAAGAAATGAATGGATAATATATGATACATTTATTTCAACTTAATCTATTGCTTTGCAGTGATGCTAAATTAAAATCCAGACACTGAACCACACTGCCATAGAGGAATAATAAAAACACATTGCATGATCTTAGTTATTTCAATATGCTGTTTTAATAGAGTAAAATAGCTATTGATATTACTGTATCAATATCTTATCAAAAAATTTATTAAATCATAAGATTTAAAATGGACATTTAAAAATCATTGCATTGCTAAAATATATGTTCTGCATTATATATTCAGCATAAAAAGGCTACAGGGCTTCTTTATTGTATATTATATATAATATATATTTAATGTATGTACATAAAGGAGTGTGTGTGTATGTGTATGTGTATTTGTGTGTGTGTGTGTGTGTGTGTGTGTGTGTATGAAAGCCCCATAATACATTGGGCCAAGCAAAAACAAAAAGAATAAGAGCATGTGCAGGAATTATGGACAGGATCCCTTGAACATTTTTTGGTTAGAGGCCTAGAATGTAAACTGAAATCAGTGTTTACTGATTACATAGGTAACTGCAACTACAGCTTTGTATTGTCAAGAAACATAATGAGATTGCCTCAGGAGCAAACATTGTATTCTCTCACAGATGGAATGTCCTCTCTCTCCCTCCCTTCCTCTTTTCCTACCCCCCCTTCCCCTCTTCTTATCTCTCTCCCTCTCTCTTTCTTTCACTTTCTCTCCCTTTCTTTCTCTCCCTCTCCCTCTTTATTTCTCTCCCTCTCTCTTCCTCTTTCTCTGTCCCTTTCTCCTTCTCTCTCTCCCTCCCTTCCTCTCTCTCTCTTTTTCCATCTCTCTCTCTCTCTCTCTCTCTCTCTCTCTCCCTCCTTCTCCCTCTCCCTCTCCCCCCCCTTTCTCTCCCCCTTCTCTTTCTTTCTCCCCCCCCCCCTTCCTCCTTCAAAGCCATTTTCTTCTGCCTTTAATAGAGTAGGAATTTCTTTTTTGGAGAGAGGTTAAAACATTGTGTGCATGGAGAAGGATTAAGGGAACAAGAGACAAGAAGGTGGAGGAGGAAAGAATCATGATGGGGCTTGAGGAACAGGCTAATACATTCTGACACATGCACCATTAGAAGCCTACAAATAGAAGTGACATCACATGCCTCCGACTGCTGCCTGCTTTTCAAAGTGAGTATAACACAGAGGCTCACTTAAAAGGACTTTACATGTAAGATGATGAGCCAAATATAGGGCATGCTTTCTAGCACTCCAGCAGCTTCTCACAGTTCATCACCAATCTCTGCTGTTTCTTCCTTTCTTTCCTCTCCCCTCTCCCCAGCTCTTGCCAGCAGACATTGCTGTTAAACCAGAGGCAGAGAATGTATCTGAGGCACAAAATTCATTATAGACCAACTGGCTCTGCTGACAGCAAATAGGACAATCTCCTCCTCTGCCTGCTGATGCCCCCCAATGTGAGGTCTTGCCAGGCTGTCATATGTATTCATGAGTCCCTCACCGCTCATGCACAAACCAACCTCTTCCATCCTTCTGCACATATGAGCAATCTATCAAAGACTGACAGCTGCAGACTATTACTCTAGGGAAGCTGCAATTGTTGATCTGACCCAGATGCGCCTCTTGCACAAGGAAAGCTTCTCCTGAGGAGCAGCCTCTGAGAATTTAAGCTTGTCACTGTTTACTCTCTGCAATTTGTTACCTAGTCATAAAGGCTGGTTTCACAGAAAAGTTATATCTGTAAAACATAGGAGCCAATAGGGAAGAAGAAAGAAGAGGCCTGTGCAAATTTTATCTCATTTAATACTCACAGGAACATGATCTCCAGGATATCCTGTTATTAAAAAATAAAAGTAAAAAACAACAAATGATTTCAGACAATGCCAAAGGACTTATGATGAAAATGCCATCCATCTCTGGAGAAAGAAGTGATAGAAACTGAAAGCATAATTTTTTCTTGGTTTTTTTTTCCCCCCGGGGGGGCGGGGCTGTTCTGTGTTTTCTTTCCCAACATAAGTCATATGGAAATATTTTGCATGACTACATATGTACAACCTATATTGAATTGCTTGCCTTCTCAATGAGGGAACCAGAGATGGAGGGAAAAAGAGAATTTGAAGTTCAAAAATTTTTTTAAAAGAATGATAAAAATTGTTTTTACATGTCACTGGGGGAAAATAAAATATTAAAACTTTAAAAGACCCTGTTATTATTCCCATTTTACAGCTGAAAAAAAGATAATCAGAGGTTAAATGACTTGTTCAGAGGTCATACAACCAATAAGTATCTGAGATCAAATTTGAACTGACATCTTTCTGTCTATAGACCTAGCACACAATCCACTTTACCACCTAACACTTAACTTCCTTTATCAAGTATGGTAAGTGTGAATTTCTACATGATCTATTTCCCTATATGGAAACCAGATATTACTGGTGTAAGTAGTGGTAAAAATTGGGGGCCTGAAGACTATACTCTTCAATAATTATGGAATCTCAGAGAACATCTCATTCACTATTGTTATATCTAAAAAAAAAAATCACCTTTTCAATAACTAGAAAAGCTGTCATCTCAAATCTACTTTAAAAGTGTGCTCTGTGTTCCTCAGTTAGAGAAGAAATATATGAACCCAGAATTTCTGGGGCCTCAGAGATTGGAGACCCAAAGCCCAGAGAGGACCTGCAGAAAAAGAAAGCCATTCATCAATTTCTAAATGGAATGAACCTCCATCAGAAATCCCAAACCTCAGAAGCTGAAGTGAAGGAGACTTGGAACTAAAGCACTAAGTGCTTAGTTCACATTGGGGATATCTTATGGGTGCACATCATTCCTTGCCTTCTTGGATGAGACTACTACACTTGCTTGAAGTGTAAATTCAATCTCGTCCAAGGGACCTAATAAATAAAGAACACTCGGGCATAAATTTTCACTGAATACAATCCCTGCCCAAACCTAAGCTCCCCAGAGTTTATAGTTAACAGGGAAAGAAAGAAAAAGCAGTTAAGGACTTACAGTATGGCCTCAGGCTTATCTAGGAAAGTATATATTTAGGGGATCATCTTTGGGGACAGAACTAAGGAAATAGTGCTGAAAGGAGGAAGGAGAAACACTCTTAGCCACATCCCAACAAAAAAGTCATCTTGAAAGTCACCTTAAAGTTTTCAAGAGAAGAAACCCAAACTATTAACAACCATATGATATAATGCTCCAAGTTGCTTATAGTTTTAGAGATTCAAATTAAAGAAACTCTGAGGTTCTATCTTATACCTATTAGATTGATAAATTATTAGAGATCCTATAGTAAAAAAGGCATACTAATGCACTGTTAGTGGAGCTGTGACTTAATCCAGCCATTCTGGAAAGCAATTTGGAATTATGCTGAACAAATGACTACCTATGCATAACTCAGGAAAACCACTACTAGGCAAAGAAGACAAAAAAAGACAATAAAGACCCAAAAGTACAAAAAAAATTTTAGCAGCTCTTTTTGATAGATTAATGAACTGGAAAACTAAAATCTATACTCTTTTAGCAGTTCCCTTTCAGTCATCCCTCTGATGACTTGGAGTGAGTATAAATAGCAATTATTTCAGGTCTGGTCAGAAACTTTAAGGGTTTTTCTCTCCCAGATTGATTCTTTTGTGAAGGCAAATTAGACCATCTTTGGCCTAGCTTTTAATTCTTATCTATCCTTTTATTACTGAATAGATATTGCCTTAGAAAAACTGGAACCTGAGAAAGACAGCTTTAAAAAGGTCAGTCTCCTACTACATCGAGGCCATCTCTAATGGTCCTGACCCATGTCTTGTCACTGAATTCTGATGACCCTGAAGGAGAGAGTGAGGCCGATTGATAACTTTGCACAACTCTGCCTCACCTAGATCCAATTCACTTGCAAGTAAAAAAATCACTATCCTGATGTCATTGGTCCTCTATAACAACAACAAATCACTCAACAAATTGTGGTAAATTAATATAATGGAATATTATTGTGCTGTAAGAAATGGTTAAAGGAAATGTTTCTGAGAAACCTGGGAAGATATAAATTAACAAAGTGTGAAGTGAGCAGAAACAGGAAAATAATTTACATGATAATAACACTATAAAGACAAACAACTTTGAAAGACTTAAGAACTTTGGTTAACACAAATGGGGAAACACAATTCAAAAGGACTGATAATGAAGCATGCTACCAATCTCTTAGGTGAAGGAATCAAGACAAGACATACAATTTTGGACACAGCCAGAAGGTAAATTTATTACTCTCCGTGACTCACCTCCATTATGCTCTTATAAGGCATTCAACAAGTAGTGATCTGGCTTCTGCCTTGCCAGAATTTCTCTTTTATAGGATAAATCTCCTTTAAATGATCCTCATATTACCTCAACTCAAGGACATTCGAGATATGATGAAGACAGAGTTCTATCTTTCTTTCATTTCTCTTTTCTGGCTATTCTACAACAACACTGCTGGCTCATATAGAGCTTATAGTCCACTAAATCTCTCCTTTGCCATCAAGATCCTTTGCAGACAGATTGTTGACTAACTATACTTGCTCCATTCTGATCTAATGAAGTTTATTTTCCTAACACCAATGTAAGATTCTACATTTATCTCTATTGAATGTAATGTTAGATTCAATCCAATACTCTATCCTGTCAACATTTTTTCAGATCCTGACTTTTTCATTCAGCATTCCTGCTGAGTATTATGTCACCTGAAATTGGACAAGTTTTTCATCTGAAATCAGATTTTTGAATTTTAAATTTTTTTCCCTCCCTCGTCCTAAAATGGTAAGCAGTTTGATATAGGTTATACATGTACAATGGCATGATACATTTGTGACAGTTTTATAGAGTCACGGTTTCCTTTTCTAACACGCTCACCAATGAACTCTTTAATAATTCATTTTAAAACTTCTCCAGGAATGGAGGTCAAACTCACTGACCTATGGTTTATAGGCTCATCTTCATTTCCTTTTCTGAAAAGGCAAATCACATCTTTCTTAATTTTGCCACAATGGGTCCAATCTACAAACAATGTAAGGTACCTCCCTTGAGTTCTCCTGATTCCCTAACAATAATATTGGCATACTTAGGCTAAAAGTTATTTACCAGTTATTTATCACTCTTGCCACACAACTAACTCATCTTTTTTTCTGTTGTACATTTTTTTTTTGCTTTTTTGCTGAGGCAATTGAGGTTAAGAGACTTGCCCAGAGTCACACAGCTAGGAAGTACCTGAGACCAGATTTGAACCCAGGTCCTCCTGACTTCAGGGCTGGTGCTCTATCCACTGCGCCACCTAGCTGCCCCATGTTGTACATTTCTTGAACATTTGTAATCCTCCTAAAATATATTTCCTTTTGTGATGTTGCAGTTTACCCGCATCCATCATAAACCCCTTCCATTGTTTTTTGTAACAAAACTGATCCTGTTGGAGGTGTGAGAAACAAGAGATCCCCCCTTTGACAGTCAGGGGCTTGTGAAAGAATTCACAAACCCCAATGAATGAGGCGAGAGGTTTGTGGCAAAAATGGGTTTATTATGCTGAGAAAACAACTCCTGGAGGGTCAGTTCCAAAAGGGAAGTAGCAAAGGTAAGTTATTAGGGAAGATGGGTTTACACTGAGCAGCGACTCAGTGGACCTTTCCTGATGTAGGAATTAGCTAAGATTCGGGGTTCAGAGTCATCCCTTTATTTTGCCTTTTAAGGCTTCAGGGTGGGGAGATTAAAGGCTAGTTTCCATAGAGGAATGCCCTAAACTAAGATTTCTGATTGAATCTTAGGTGAAGATCTTGAAGTTTCCCTATGAATAGGAGGATGGGTAGGTGGAGATCCCATCTAGGACAGAGGGGTTTGAGATTCAGGGCCTCTCCAGCCCTTCCTTCCATGATCAAGGGTGTGTGTGTGTGGGGGGGGGAGAGAGACAATCAATAACACACAATTAAGGGGGACACAGTTTATATCAATCCTATGAATCTAAGAGAGACGAATCTAAGACAGACAGAAAAGAATAGGGTTGTAGGCTGGCCCCGTTTAGAACTGTACTATCGATAGTTATTTTGAATGGAATTTCTCTTTGTATCTCTTGCTGTTGCATTTTGTTGATGATGTATAAAAATGCTGATGATTTATGTGGATTTATTTTGTATCCTGCAACTTTGCTAAAGTTGTGGATTAATTCTAATAGTTTTTTAGTTGATTCTCTAGGGTTCTCTAAGTAGACCATCATATCATCTGCAAAGAGTGATAATTTGGTTTCCTCATGACCTACTCTAATTCCTTTAATCTCTTTTTCTTGTCTTATTGCCAAGGCTAGCATTTCTAATACAATATTGAATAGTAATAGTGATAGTGGGCAACCTTGTTTCACCCCTGATCTTATTGGGAATGGTTCCAATTTATCACCATTACATATGATGCTAGCTGATGGTTTTAAATAGATGCTACTGACTATTTTAAGGAAAAGTCCATTAATTCCTATACTCTCTAATGTTTTTAATAGGAATGGATGTTGGATTTTATCAAATGCTTTTTCTGCATCTATTGAGATTATCATATGTTTTTTGTTAATTTGGTTATTAATATAGTCAATTATGTTAATAGTTTTCCTAATATTGAACCATCCCTGCATTCCTGGTATAAATCCTACTTGGTCATGGTATATTATTCTGGGAATGATTTTCTGTAATCTCTTTGCTAATATTTTATTTAAGATTTTTGCATCAATATTCATTAAGGAGATTGGTCTATAATTTTCTTTCTCTGTTTTTGTTTTACCTGGTTTAGGTATCAGTACCATGTCTGTATCATAAAAGGAGTTTGGTAGGAATCCTTCATTCCCTATTTTTTTGAATAGTTTATATGATATTGGAGTTAATTGTTCTTTAAATGTTTGGTAGAATTCACATGTAAATCCATCTGGTCCTGGGGATTTTTTCTTAGGGAGTTGATTAATGACTTCTATTTCTTTTTCTAAAATGGGACTATTTAAGTAATTTATTTCCTCTTCTGTTAATGTGGGCAATCTATATTTTTGTAGATATTCCTCCATTTCATTTAGGTTATCAAATTTATTGGCATATAGTTGGGCAAAGTAACTCCTGATTATTGCTCTAATTTCCTCTTCATTGGTGGAAAGTTCTCCCTTTTCATTTTTGAGACTAACAATTTGATTTTCCTCTTTCCTTTTTCTAATTAAATTAACTAGAGGTTTATCTATTTTGTTGGTTTTTTCATAAAACCAACTTTTAGTTTTATTTATTAATTCAATAGTTTTTTTACTTTCAATTTTACTAATCTCTCCTTTTATTTTTAGGATTTCAAGTTTGGTATTTGATTGGGGGTTTTTAATTTGTTCTTTCTCTAGCTTTTTTGGTTGCAAGCCCAATTCATTGATTTTCTCTTTCTCTATTTTATGCAAATAAGCATCTAGAGATATAAAATTTCCCCTTATTACTGCTTTGGCTGTATCCCACAAATTTTGGTAGGTTGTCTCATTATTGTCATTCTCTTGGATGAAATTAGTAATTGTGTCTGTAATTTGCTGTTTCACCCATTCATTCTTTAGGATAAAATTATTTAGTTTCCAATTGGTTTTTGCTCTATTTTCTCCTGGCCTTATATTGCATGTGATTTTTATTCTGTCATGATCTGAAAAAAATACATTTATTATTTCTGCCTTCCTGCATTTGATTTTGAGGTTTTTGCATCCTAACACATGGTCAATTTTTGTATAAGTTCCATGGACTGCTGAGAAAAAAGTAAACTCCTTTCTGTCTCCATTTAATTTCCTCCAAAGATGTATCATACCTAACTTTTCTAATATTTTGTTTACCTCCTTAACTTCTTTCTTATTTATTTTGTGGTTTGATTTATCAAGTTCTGAGAGAGGGAGGTTGAGATCCCCCACTATTATAGTTTTGCTATTTCTTCTTGCATCTCTCTGAATTTTTCCTCTAGGAATTTCCATGCTATACCACTTGGTGCATATATGTTTAGTATTGATATTGCTTCATTATCTATGGTACCCTTCAGGAAGATATAATTTCCTTCTTTGTCTCTTTTAATTAAGTCTATCTTTACTTTTACTTGGTCTGAGATCAGGATTGCTACCCCTGCTTTTTTTTGTTTACCTGAAGCATAATAGATTCTACTCCAGCCTTTTACCTTTACCCTGTATGTATCTCTATGTTTTAGATGTGTTTCTTGTATACAACATATTGTTGGATTCTGGTTTTTAATCCAGTCTGCTATCTGCTTCTGTTTTAAGGGGGAGTTCATTCCATTCACATTTACAGTTAAAATAACTAATTCTGTATTTCCTGCCATCTTATTTACCCTAGCTTATGCTTTTCTCTTTCTTATCCCCTTTCCCTCCTTCCTACTATTTTGCTTTTGATAACCACTTCCCTCAAACAATCCTTCCCCTTTAGAGCCCCACCCACCCCTTTTTTCCCCCTTTCCCTCCTGTTTCCTTATAAGTACGTCTATTATTCCCTCAGAGCCAAATCTGATGAGATGGAGATTAACCCAATTCTCATTCCCCTCCCTTTTTTCCCCTCAATAATTATAAGTTTTCTTTGACTCTACATGTGATGCAATTTCCCTTATTTTACCTCCTTTTCCTCTTCTTTCAGTGTTATCCCTTTTCTACCTCTAATTTCTTTTTCAGTTTATCATATCATAATAATCATAAAATCACAGTAATCATATCATAATCATAATGTAATAATAGATTCATAAAATCAACCCTCATTCTATAAGTATCTATAACATAAATATAGTTCTCAAGAGTTTTTTTTTTCTTGTTACCTTTTTATGTTTCTCTTGTGTTCTGTGTTTGTAGATCAAATTTTTTGTTCAGTTCTGGTCTTTTCAGTAGAAATAGGTGAAATTCTCCTATATCATTGAATGACCATCTTCTTCCCTGGAAGATAATGCTCATTCTACCTGGGTAACTTATTCTTGGCTGTAATCCAAGTTCCTTTGCCCTTTGGAATATCTGATTCCAGGCCTTTCGATCCTTCGAAGTAGAAGCTGCTAGGTCCTGTGTGATCCTAATTGTGGCTCCCCGATATTTAAATTGTTTCTTTCTGGTTTCTTGTAATATCTTTTTCTTGGTATGATAGTTCTGGAATTTAGCCACGATATTTCTGGGGGACTTAATGTTTGGGTTTCTTTCAGGAGGTGATAGGTGGATTGTTTCAAGGAGTATTTTGCCTTCTGATTCTACAATATCAGGGCAGTTTTCTTTTATGATTTCCTGGAAGATAGTGTCTAGGTTCTTTTTTTCATCATGGCTTTCAGGAAGCCCTATAATCCTTAGATTGTCTCTCCTAGATCTATTTTCCAGGTCAGTTGTTTTTCCTAGGAGATATTTCATGTTTTTCTCTATCTTTTCATTTTTTTGTTTTTGTTTGACTGATTCTTGAAGTCTTGATGAGTCATTCATTTCCAATTGTTCGATTCTAATTTTTAATGTCTTATTTTCTTCAGTTACTGTTTTTAGTTCCTTTTGCAATTGACCAATTACATTTTTTTGTTCATTGCATTCTTTTTCCATTTTTTCTATTTTATTTTGCAGTGATCTCATTTCGTTTCCCCATGTTTCTTCTCTCTTTTAAGATCCTTTATGTAATCTTCAAAGAAAGTCTTGTGACATGGAGACCAGTTTATGTCTCTCTTTGGGGCTTTTTCTGGAGTTGCTTTACCTTTAGGGGCCTCAGGATTTGAGGTCTGTTCTTCCCTCTCTCCATAAAAGTTGTCTATGGTGAGAGCTCTTTTTGGTTTTTTATTCATTTTTTTTTAAAGGTATGAGGTCTGTTTAAGGCAAAGGTGGGACAGCTGCTTTAATTTGCCCTGGGGCAGTTCTGCTGATTGAGTTATTTCAGGAACTGGGCAGTTCTGCTGATTGAATTATGTCAGGTGCTGGGCAGTTCTGCTTTAGTTCACCCTGGGGCAGTTCTGCTGATTGAGTTATTTCAGGTACTGGGCAGCTCCGCTGATTTAATTATTTCTGGTGCTGATCAGTCCTGTTGATTGATTGATCACCCTAGGGTGTTGTGTAATGGCAGCTAGGTCCAATGCTCATCAGGGGTTCAGTGGTTCACAATCTACCCCCCACAAAAGGCAGACCCTCCAAACCACCTGCCCACAATCAGGACAGATTGACCCAAGAGGCCCCCAGAAGACTCCCAGGTATGTGAAAAGCACAACGCTCCCACTCCTGTTCCGACTCCTGTTCCAGCTCCCTGCACTGCAGTCTGGGTTCAGCAGACCACCCCCCTGCCCAATTAAAACAGGCCTGTTTTGAGGTTCTTCCAGAGTATCTTCTTCTAGAATCGTGTTGTCCTCCAGATATTGTGGATTTTTTTGCTTCAAAATCAGTCTAGAGGCTTCATAAGTTGTTGGTTTGAGGGAAGGTTAGAGGTTACAGAGACTCCTGTCTGATCTCTGCCACCATGGCTCCACCCCCCTGTTTAGAACTGTCATAAAGATTATAATGCTTGATATAGAGGACAGGAGACCAAATGGTATTCCTTTGGATTCTCGTACCATAAGAAGGCAAATTACGCCAGAAAAAATCGGAAATAACAATACTTCCACCTGCTGGAAATACTTCAAATGCACAAATATCCCTTTCACAGGCCCTGGGGCCTGTGCCACCATAATCTGGAAAATCTGTGTGAAATGTTTTGGTCTTTCTTCATACCAGTGAATAGGTCTGAATTACTATGATATTAAAAGATAAACTATGGGGCAGCTAGGTGGCGCAGTGGATAGAGCACCAGCCCTGAAGTCAGGAGGACCTGGGTTCAAATCTGGTCTCAGACACTTCCTAGCTGTGTGACCCTGGGCAAGTCACTTAACCCCAATTGCCTTAGCAAAAAAAAAAAAAAAAAGATAAACTATGTGGATGTTATATAACATATTTTGTGCATTTCTGCATTCCCAAACTTTTTTCTGTGTTGTCTGTTGGCCTTTTCATATTCTCTCAGGCTTCCACAAAACTCCCAAAAAATTCCCACTTAATTTCTATATTTGTGAAAATTGGATGAGGATTTAGTTTCCCCAAAGTAACAAAATTTTAGAGAAATGTAAAGAAATGAAACTTAAATCAGAAAAATGAAATTGAAACCTAAGAAATGGAACCTTAAGGCTTGATTGGCATGGAACAAGGGGAAAGGGACAAGGAGAAACTAAAGAGGGAAGCCATAAATTAGAATAAGAAACACATGTGATGTAATCAGGGCAGGGATTTATATGATAGTATTAGGCTCTCTAGATAGACTGTAACTTTGTAGTACCTAGACAATGGGTTATCAAGGGAGGGACTAAATTATGTCAATATAATATGTACACCTAGGGGAGACTCCCCTGGAGGAATTAGGCTTTTCAAGGGAGGGACTTGAGTTTGGAGATAGAGAATAAAAGGCTTTTTTTTTTTTTTTTTTTGGTGCTTCAAGGGTATGCCTCCTAGTTTAGACACCAGTTCTTGCAAAAACAAAATCTTTTCCTGCATTCATCTTAAGTCAGTGATTAGTGAGGCATTTTGTTAAGATTTTAATGGAGGAAGCCAATATGCAAACAATAATAACTAGCTTCACTCAGCCCTTTGGGGTTTGAAAATTACCTTACAAATGTTATCTCATTTTATTCCCACAATGACACTGAGAAATGGATGCTATTCTTATTTCCATTTTTTACTGCTAGAAAAATTGAGATAGGCAAAGATTGAGTGACCAAATAGCTGGTTTTAACATATAAACAAGATTAAAGTGTAACTAGAAGGTCATCTCAAGGGATGTAGGGACAATGATGAGAATCTTCATATTCTAAGGAACGGATTTTTTTTTCTTTCTGTTTTTAATTGGAGATGTGTGAGAGAAGAGTCAAAAAGAAGCCAAAAATTGTAACTTTTTTTTTTTTTTTGTAATGCATAGTATCATTTGTAGTATTCGGCTGGAAATATTCTTTTTTTTAGTGTTTAAATTAAATATATATATTTTTTAAAGTTAAGACTTCCCTTTCTGTCCTATCTTTTAGAGAAATGAAACAATATAATGCAATAACAATACTTAGTATGTCTGCATCAATCTATATCAATCTGTACTTGTTAATATATATTACAAATATACATATAAAATGCTGAGGTTCAAAGGAGAGCTCAAAAGATTGGGGTTTCAGATAGGTGTTGCAAGGTATCTCAAAAGAATTTGCAGGCTCTTGAACCCATCTCCAACTCAAAGAGCAAAGTTTATCAAATCGTAATGCCAATTGAAGTGGGCTAAGTTCCAAAAGAATACAGCAGAGAACCAGGAGTAAGAAGATAAATTTACTGGAAAAAATCAGAGAGACCAGGAGCTTTATGTTACTTATTTGCTATTTTTATGGCTACAGGTAGAGTTGAGGGGTAATCTATTCACTATTGTCTCAGGAATTTGGTTATCACTGAGCAACAGATTTGTTTATCTGACGCTGGGCAGTATATAGTACACCTAAAGCCAGGGGACCTCAGGATTATTGCAACGTTTCCATAGATACTGCACCCCATCACATATACCTATACACACATATATCTGCCAACATTACCTTATTTGATCCTCACTGAAACTCTGAGAGGTAGATGCAATTATTACCTCCATTTTTCAGAGGAGGAAACTGAGTCAGGCAGTTACTTGCCCAGGGTCACACAACTAGTAGCGCTTGGTAGAATTCGAACTTGGGTCTTTCCACAGCATCATCTAGCTGTCCTCTCAATTCTCATTCGTAATCCCATAAAGTGATCACACCTATTTAATTTCTCACTATTCGAAATTATAATTATGTGTCCAATCCAGGAGAAATATGCAGTTACCTTTAGAAAAAGATCCCTGCCTGGGATTCCTTCTTCATATTAAGACATGGCTGCCCCCCACTCCCCAACTCTTTTCCTTTCCCGATTTCCTTCCCTCTTTAGCATCAGAAAGGGGGAAGGAGGAACATTTACAAATTATTCACACTCCAATACCAGCCACAAGGTGAAGTATGGCCCCTTTAAAACCTTGCTGGAGGACCTACCTCAAGAATGACGGCGGCGCTCTACCTTCCCTTTTCTATGGTAGTTCTTCCCTCCCGTGACTCCACAGGATATCCGGTTTGTACTTCGAGCTTAGTAGACACGTTTTTTTGGTTAGAGAAGGATAAGTTTTCGCTGCCTTCCCTTCATCGGACTCCATCGCTAGAAGTTGGCTTCCTTCCGCTCAAGTGACTTGGTTTGACCTCCAGCTGCGGAAGAAACCTCTCCTTGGTAGGTACTTGCGATGTGAAGTGGGCTTTTCGTGAACGCCTCTTATCCCTTACGAGAACGATTCTCGCGGTTTCCCGGACAAGGTTCAAACCCTTCAGAGCTGGGCTGCGCTGCGCAGGTCAGGCCCCGCCAAGCTAGGGTATGGGGCAGCGACGATAGTTTTCTCGCTCTTTAGGCTCTTTAGGCCGAGTCCTCCGAGCAGCCTCAAGTACTGTGTCCGCGATGGGGATGTGGTGCGGGCGGTAAAGGTTTGGTGGCTTGTTGCCAAGGCCGGAGGCCTGGAAGTAAGTTCAGACCAGAAGGATGGTTTTCAAAGTGATGGGTGCCCGGGAATCTGTTAAAAAAAACTTTTTTTTTTAAAGCAAGTGCAGTGAAGTGCATATTTACGGAGTCCCTTGTGTTGGCTCTGCTGTAAATTCCAATTGGGGTGTTTTTAAATAAAAATAAAGTTTAGGAAACTCAATAGTACTTGGAACGAGATCCTGGCTCTCTTGTTACCTCATTAGTCAAAGGAAGCTAATCCAATCCAACCTGGGCCATAAAATACATTTCAAGCGGTGCCCACAGAAACTTGGAGAGGGAAAATTGCACTTTTATTTCTTTCTCTCTCTTTTTTAAAGAAGCTTTTATTTCGGCAGTTAATTTAACTTCAAAATATTGACTTCAGATCTGATATAATTTTATGTATTTTGACATGGAAGTTCACTGGACAGATGTTCTTTTTTTATGAAAGCTTTTTATTTTCAAAATATATGCATAGATAACCTTTCGCCCTTGCAAAACATTGTGTTCCAAATTTTTTTCCCTCCCTTGTCCCCATCCCCTCCCCTAGACGGCAAGTAATCCAATATAGCATTTTTATTTCAATTTAGTTTGTTTCTTTCTTACCTGTGTCACGCATTTAAAAAATATATATATATATTATTCCTGCCATTACTCACCAGCCTGCCAGAGGTCCATGACACATCAAAATATTCTTTTTTTTTTTTTTTTGCTGAGGCAATTGGGGTTAAGTGACTTGCCCAGGGTCACACAGCTGTTACGTGTCTGAGACCAGATTTGAACTCAGGTCCTCCTGACTTCAGGGCTGGTGCTCTATCCACTACACCACCTAGCTGCCCGACACATCAAAAAATTAACCCAGCTAGCACTTACATAACATGTTAAAAAATGGCAGAGCCTTTTACAAATATCTCATTGAGTCCATACAACCCTGAGAACTAAGTGCTATTATTACCCCATTTTACGGATGAAGAAACTGAGGCCGACAAGTAGATAAACTTGAAGGTTACCTAACCTGAATAATTAAGAATGTATTTAATTTGGGATTTTCCCCACTGCAGTCCCAGCTCCTCCCTAGTAGGCCACCTAGCTGCCCTAGCTTTGATTATATCTTAATGAAAGGGGCTCAGCCAGGGCCCAAACAATGTAAATAGGAATTGTTTCTCTTTTAGCCAGAAACCCTGGGAGTCTTCCCCTTCCAGAATTAATTTTTTTTTTCTTTTTTTTTTGGCCTGGGTAAAAGTGTCCATTCCTTCATTTCTTTCTTATGTAGTTTTAAGAATGAGTGGGCATTGACTCAGTCTAATCTTAGTTCTTAGTCTGAGACCTGATATAAAGACTTTAACTTTAAAAGGGTAGGGTCTTCCACTGCATCCAGGACCATGTCCAGTTGTCCTGCTGTATATCTGGTCACTGGACCCAGATGGCTCCAGAGAAGTGAGGCAGGTGAATTTGCACATTCTAGCTTCAACTTGAGTCCACCATATTTGCATGTAATGGCATTACCTCCCTGATGTCATGGTCCTATTAGAGAATGAAACACAGTAGCAAGTGGCTTTTGTCAAGGAGATCTGAGTTCAAATCTAACCTCAAACACTTATTAGCAGTGTGACTGAACAAGTTTTTTAATCTAGAATTTATTTGCCTCAGTTCTCTCACTTGTAAAATAAGCTAAAGAGGGAAATGGCAAATCTCTCCAAAATCTTTGCCAAGAAACCCCAAATGGGATAACAAAAGTCAGGCACAACTGAAAAATAAGTGAACAAATAATTATAGGAGCAGCAGCTAATTGATAAGGCTCTTAAAAAGAAAGTATGTGTTAAAATTAATGTGAGTTGTATATCTCAGTCTACCAGTGTGGAAATTAAGTCTAAATCTTTTTTGAATCTATAATAAGTAATATTGGTATTTACTTTACAATTTGATGTTGAGGGTAAAAGGATATTAAGTGGAGAGGCTAAGGATGTCATTGGGACAGATGAAGGCAGGGGAGGTTAAATGAGCATCTGATGAAACTGTTCTTACATCACCACTGGTTCTCTTTTCCCAGGGCTTTTGTCACAGCAAATCAGAAGTACCCAGTTCCTGGCCTTTGAGTGAGAATACAATTTCCTATTTTTCAATTTCTTATTGGTGACCTCAGCAGTGGATTCAAGTTTTGAACTAACCCCCGTTGTATCTTGGACTGTTATGGGAAACCTTGGGCCCAGTGTTAATACATGGTCTGGAAAACGGCTACTGTGTGGTTGAATCCCAAAAAACCAGGATGCAGCCCTGTACCAGTCAGCCTAATTCTGACCTAGAGTAAATTCCCAGGAAAAATGGGATTTTAATTTTGCAGTAACAGGTGTGAGCATTCTGGCAGGAATTTGGTGATCATGTATAATACTGCAAACAATACCTCTCTTGGAAGGAAAAAACAAAGTAATACAATATTCAGCATATATTAAGATATTTCTAATAACTATTGTACACTTTTCAGGTCCTTTCCATTTAACAGTACCTGTGTTGGAAACACTTCATACAAAGTACTATTTGAGAATTGAAGAATGATTGGTTTAAGACTGACAGACATAGAATCAAAGATTTGGAACTAAAAGGAACTTTATAGGCTATCTCAATTTAACCTTCCCATATAATCTCAGTTTACAAATGAGGAGACTGAAGTCCGTCCTTAGAGCTTAAGCTGCCCAGAGTGACCCAGGGAGTAATAATAATAATTGCTAACATTAAGATTTGCAAATTTTAGGATTAGCATCAAATAAAGAAATTAAGAAATACAAACAAATGGTGCCTACAGGAAATAATTAATACCATAAAATACTTGCAGTTTGAAGACTGGATTTACCATCTTTTAGCTGACTCCGGAAGTTAAGGAATTTCAGCAGTGTCATCTCACCAAATTGAATTCAAACTAGAAAGCATTTTTTCATTTTTGTTGATCTTTTGGCTTTATGTCTTCGTTCTCTGTTCATCCCTCCCTTACCTAAAGCACTGTCTCTTAAGACAAAAATAAGAGAAGAAAGTTTAAAAAGCAATTCATTAAAACTAAGCATATCTGTCATGTACCACAGTATATTCAGTGTTTCATATCACTTCAGAGCCAGGATGTAGAGTTATTGTAATAAAGAGTTCAGTTTCAACTTTTTGTTGTTGTCACTGTTCTCTTAGTCTTGTATTCCTCATATTCCCCAGTTATTATTACATAGTCATAGTTCTTTGCATTTTTATACCATAATTTGCTAAGTTATTTCCCAGTTGCTGAACAAATTTGTTGTTGCTATTGCAAGAGACTAAATATTTTGATGCATAGTAAATATTTCTCAGGGGTTTTTTTGTTTATTTGTTTTGTTTTGTTTTTACCTCCTTAGGGTTTATGCTTACCAGTGGGATCTTCAAGCTGTAAGGTAATTGATGTTTTAGTCACTGAAAGAATACTTTTCATAAATGATATTAATGATGAAATAGGATTATGTTACTGAAATATAAATTTCTTTACAGATCAGCTAACCAGATTTCTTTTGTTATGATTACACACATTTCATTTCATCATGATTTTTAATTTGCATGGTCAAGGTAATTTTATGTGAAAACTCTTATTTTGTTTGGTCCAATTCTTAGGCAATTAAAAATTAAGGAATTAACTTGAGTCAAAAATTGTAAACATGTCAGATATTCATGTTTTCAAATGTTCTTTCTCATTGTCTTCCTGAACTTTTGAATCATCCAAGAAATTATAAAATTTGGCAAATAGCTTTTTATCCATTCAAGTCAGTCAGCATTAAATAAAAACATGCAAAAATTTTAAGATTGCACAATTCAAGACAGTATAAAAGACTGAAAAAATATAATTACTCATAAAAAATACAAATAACTTGTATAAAGTATTTATCTGTAATAGTATTTGCCTACAGTGTGACAATCTACACTGCTTTTATGCATCTATTTTTTTTCCTTTTTTTATTTTAAAAAGATAGTCTGTAAAGCACCAGCCCTGAAGTCAGGAGGACCTGAGTTCAAATTTGGTCTCAGATATTTAACACTTCCTGGCTATGTGACCCTGGCAAGTCACTTAACCTCAATTGCCTCAGCCAAAAAAAAAAAAGGGAAGAAGAAAGATATTCCAGTTTCCAGTGAACTTAATTACCTTGATTGTAGTTTAAATTGCAAAATGGAATGTATTTAAAGGAATATTATAATTTAGAGCTTTGAGTTCAACTTAATGAGAAAAAATTCTTCACATAAAAAAAGATAGGATGTCATTTAACATTCAGTACAAGAAACATAATCAGTTCATTAGCTTTCATTGAAGAAATTTGTTTAAAGTGGAGCCTCACAAAAGAAAGTAATGGGGAAAGAATCTGGAACAATGATTTCACTTGTATTGGCTATTCACCAGATTTACCTCTACTTTTGCAGATCTTAATTTACTTGAGGCACTGAGAGTTCATGTCACTTACCCCGAGTCACAAAACTGATAGTCAAGAGGCAAAACTTAGACTTTGTTCTTTTTGACACTTTTAAAACCAATGCTTCATCTACTATAGACCTTATTGCATTGTAATAATTGCATGTTCACTATAACTGTAACTCTGGATCTTTAGTTCTTCAAGTCATCATTGGTAATACATGCAATTTGCTTTCATTCACTGCGTCTTTTCATTGCCATGTGAATTATTTGGAATTTTCATTCTTCCCAAACATAGTGCATCATTATTTGCAGCTATATAGCTATATAGATGAGCTTATGAGGCAGAGAATAATTTGAGATGAGTGAAAGCACTGTACAACTTCCCAGCTATCTCTCTGAACCTGCTGTTCAAATCTAAGCCCAGCTTATTGTCTAAGATATTCTATACTGATGGTCTAACTCCGTGAACCAATTTTTTTGTTTGGTTTTTTGGTCAAATTTGTTTTTCTAGAGTAGTGGTTAAATCAATTTCTTCCAGTATCATGGGCTCTACTGAGACTTTCTGGTACTCTCACACTTGGTCATACAATTTTGTTTGTGGATAAACATTTGAAAAACCTTGTTAACAGTATATTAATCCTTTTGTTTCAATACGGCAAAGATTTCTAAGATACTGATGAAAATCTTAAGCAAACCTCTATTTTATGGCTCAATTGTTGAACAAAGTTATCTCAGTTGGCACATACATACATATACATATATGTATATAAAATGTATGATTTTAATTTCTTCATTAGAGATATTTTTTGAGGATTCTTCAAAGCTGTGTAAAGACTTTTATGATACAGTAATTCCATTGCTAATTTAGAATCAGCACAATCAAAAAGTGAAGCAACTATGAAAAAAGATTTTACACTAGAAATTTATATAATCTTTGAAATGTTTAATCACAAAAATAAACAAATTTTTAATCTGAAGTTATTTAGATATGGATATCAGGAAACAGACATAGCTGCACCTCTCTTAAACTTAAGTAGGATTTATTAAATTAGATTCAAACCACAAGGGAATACTAAGTAAAGATAGAAGAAGACATGTAGATCTGTTCTGTTATAGCCTCCGAGTACCAGGAAAATAAGCTGCACGTATAACTCCCAAGCCATAGGCTGTCCAGACTTAGCTGAACCACTATCTAATAATTCAGAGTTTGAGATGTGCAATTTTGCACATTTACCTAGTCTTAAAAGTGGTTGGTTAGATGAGGACAATCTCAGGTGGGAGGCTCCAAGTTTTGGAGTCCAGGACTCTATTCATGCATATCCATTAGTTACCCAAATTTGCATGCTTTCTGTTCTTGTTCCCTTTGGGTAAAAGGGCTGATCTAACTTGCATCAGATGTTTTTATGAATGTTGGAGTTTATCTACAGATGCTAATGTGTGAGACAAGTGATGAAATAAATGATGGTTTTCTGTTTTTACCCATAGAAAAATTCTCCTGATGTGATTATATTGTGCTACAAGGTGAACAGCAGGTGGGTACTAAAACATCTGACTGACAGCAAGAATCAGTGTGTACATGCTTGTCGATTCTTATTGAACTACAGTAGGATTTAGTCTGTTACTTAAATAAGAATCCCATCTATCACATTTGTCAAGTGATCTAATCTTGCTTAAAGATTTTCAGTAAAGCCTCATTCTGTGCAATTCTTGTCTGTCTCCATAAAGCCTATTACAAAGGAACTATATTGTTCTAGAAGCCTTTTTTAAGTTATGTGGGTGTGTGATAGTACAGCAGAAAGTCAGCCATGTGACACATAGATATTGAACCTAGAATCCGAAGACTAAGTTTAAATCATTTCTCAGACCTCATATGTGATTGTGGACAAGTTCGATCAGTTCTTGCTTTGTATTAAGTTGACATTTTGCAAATGTATTTATATAAAGCATTCTGAAAGAAATCCACATTCCAAGAAACCATCTATGTTAATTTTACAGTACTGTGTTCACTTCGCTCCTGCCTCTCAGCAATCTCCTACCCACCCCACCACCACCACCACCCAAAAAAACCCTCCAAGGGAAAGCAGAAGGAGACATAAGCCACTGCTTCCAGATCCAGAATTTGGCTTGAGATCTTCAGTCCCAAGAGGGGACCCTGTGTGTCCAATCTGTCCTGTCCATCAGTACTTGATACATATCACTTGTACTTCCCTGTCCAGCCCTCACATGTCTGTCCTCCATCATGTTCTTCCTCTCCTTCCAATAAGGCCTCCCTTTTCTCTCTTCCTCTCCCAACTTGGTTAGCTTCCTCCCTATTTATTCCTTTTCCTGTTTTTGCTTCTCTGTTCCCAGACATCATGATGTCCTGGAACTGTGTGCTAGTCTCCTCCCACCATGGATGCAGGACCCCTTTCTGGCTTCCCTCTGCCCCCCACATCTACAGGCAAATACTTATTCCATAGAAAAATCATTTAATATAAAAGTCTGCAGTATGGTCCGTTTGTGTAAAGTCTATAACGTAAAGTCTTTGGCCCTCAGTTTCTTTAGTGGTAAAATGGGGGAGGGTGTTGTACTTAAGATTTTTTCATTTCTAGAACAACCTAGAATTGGTGGAATGTATAGTTTTCCCTCTAATGCAGTTGCATAAAAGTTATGATTCTGGCTCAAAAGGTAGAAGTTTCCATAAATAAAAGTTTTCTGAAGGAAGGTGGGTAAATCTATCATTTGTTTGTGTTATAATGTAGCATAGTTCAGAGGGCCAAATAAGTTGATATGGATAAACTCCATAAACATCATTCACAACTTACACAGTGCCTTAGAAATTTACAATTCTTGACTCTGTACTACCTAAACTTGGCTTTGGAACCAAGATTGTTCTTTCCAGCTAACTCTTTAAGCAGTAATTAAGAGGAATTTTGGTTCCAAATATCTTATCCCCTTTTTAAAAACTAAGATTTCATTTAATACAAATAAGCTTTCACTAAGATTAAATACCTTCTCCAAGGTCACAAAGCTAGTAAGTGATTGAATCAATGCTTGAATTTGACTTAATGTCTCTAAAACCATTATTCATTTCATTCCATTGCACTGCATTGTTTCCCTAATTCAGGACATGAGAAAAGTATTTGCTAGCAAATGGGTAGTAAGATTAAGTTTTAGAAGACAAATAGATGTTGGTAGGTATAAGCTTGACAGATTTTGAGTTAGGCATCCCTGAATTCACATTTCAAAAGACTATTAGTTATTAGTTCTATGACCCCAACCAAGTCATTTAATCTTTCAGCCCCAGTTTCTTGTAATTTAAAATGGGAGTAATAAGCAATTTTTCTGAGGAACAAATTAAGTAATATTTGTAAAAGTACTTTGCAAAATTGAAAGTTCTACATAAATGCCTGCTTATATTGGGGTATGATTTGAGTGGGGAATATATTTTAGTTAAGGAGCCATGTTTTAACATTTTATATTTTAATTATATATGCAATTGTAGGTAGACCAATGTGCTAAACCTTTATCTTTGAAATGAACTGAAAAATAGAAGTGTTCATTAAAGAAGTTCAATATGGTGGAAGAAGCAGAGAGGAAACCAGTGTTGGAAATGGTCCAAGCCGCTGGAACAGATGGAAACTGTGTCACATTTGTGTTGTATGATGAAGACCATACACTAGGAAACTCTCTACGTTACATGATCATGAAGAACCCAGAAGTGGAGTTCTGTGGGTACAGTATCACCCACCCTTCAGAAAGCAAAATTAATTTCCGCATCCAGACTAAAGGAGGTCTTCCAGCAGTTGAACCCTTTCGTCAAGGCCTTAATGAGCTCATGGATGTCTGTCAGCATGTGCTTAATAAATTTGAATCAAGTATAAAGAACTACAAAGATCAAAAGCAAGTTGAAATGGAATAGTATTACATTCTTGATCAGATTAGAATGCATACCTCTGTGCTGTTTAATTTTATGGAATTGACCTGTTCCTTTAAAAGTTAACCCTGAAATAAATTTTTTTTATTTTTGTTTTTTTGAGTGTGTGTGTAAAGAACTGGTACAATACTTAATAAAATCACATAAGGCAATAAATCTGAAACTCAGATAAGGATAAATCTATAACTTTCTGATTAAGGAATTTCTTCAGCATTCCAATTATTGGTGATTTCAAACCAGGTTTTTGTTGTTTCAGCATCAATGGAAGCTAAACAGCCCTCTCGGTCATTTTGGGTTTTTTTTGGTTTTTGTTTTTGCTGAGGCAGTTAGGATTAAGTGGAGTCACACAGCTAGGAAGTATTGTCAGGTTAGATTTGCACTTGGGTCTTCCTGAATTCAGGGCTGGTGCTGTATCCAGTAGATGCCTCTGGCCCTCTCATTTTTTATAATTCGTGTGTGTGTGTGTTGTCTACAGACAACCTCATTTTGCTGAGGACCTTCCACATAATTTTATATTTCTTTGTCTTAATATAATGTCTTTTTGGAACCTGAAAACTAGCCTTTGCTAGCAGAACATAAGTAGATTTTCATGTGCTAAAGAGATGAATACCACCAAAAAGTATAGGAGACTTGAGCCAGCTTTGTGTCTTGGATCAAATGTCATGTACTTTTTTTGTGTGTATAGTGTCCCTTATTACTAAATTGACATTTTAAAAAATATAAATACATAAACAAGGAAGGGTTGGTATTTATCACATTTCTTAGAGCACAGTAATCTGTTGGATTCATGTACCATATTTAACCATTCCTAAATGTTCTGTTGCCAGTGTTGCTATAATTATAAACCAACGTATGTATTACATGTTGTATATGTTATATATAGTAATATATAATTGTAAATATTTTGATGTATAGAGGGACTTGTTAGCAGTGACTTCCAATAGAGTCCTGTTGGAATGAGAAAATCAATTACAATTATTTTCTCCACTTCTTAAAAACTATTTTTGGGGGGTGAGGGGGAATCTTCAGGAGTCTGACAAAATTTGATTGGAATTGCTTTCCAAAATCACCAGTGATCTCTGCCAAATCTGATGACTTCCCAGTCTACTTTTGTCAGTATCTATCACCCTTTTTTCCTGGATCTTCTCACCTCTTCTAAGTTTCTATTAACACTGCTCTCCTGGTTCTTTTTTACCTATCTTTACTTCCTCAGCCTTTTCTTGATCTTCATCTGGGTCGTGCTTAATGACCCTGATGTCCTCCTAGACTCTACTACTTTTGGTGATCTCATCAACTCATGAATTTAATTCTTTTATACATATCTGAGTCTTGTATTTATCCAGCCCTAATCTCTCCTTATCTTCAGTCTCTAATCTTCAAATGCCTATTGAACATCTTGAATCATATGTCCCAAAGACATTTTAACAAGTCCAAAAATCAAACTCGACTTCACCTGCACATCCTCAATTTTCTGTTGTCACGGGCATAATTATTCTAGTCCATCAAGTTTGTAACCCTGGGTTACACTTTGATTTATGCAAATAAGCAAAATAATAAAACATTTTCAATGTAATTTACATGTGTGTAAGTGAACTTGGGCCATTTATATTTTAGCATACGACCTGCACTAGTACAAATTCTGAGCTATAGGCTTGTTAAGCTAAACCCAAACCTATAGAGGATCAGTCCAGTCTGACTAGCAGTGTTAGTAGGCTATGAGATGTAATCATGTCCCAGTAGCCGATAGTTGAAATACTAGACAAAAAAGATGTTCGGTCCTTTCCCGTTTGAATTCGCTGTTGGACTATATGCAAATTCTTCACTGAAATATATTTTTGAGCCATTAGTCTTTGGTTTATTTCACCTTCACAAAGGGAAGTGTGCGTAAGGCTTAGCCTAGAAAAAATATTTTTATATACTTCCACTGTGAGGTGTAAAACTGGCAAGTTTAAGATTGAAGATTAGTGACCAGGGAAAGTAGAGGCTTTTGTATTGAACCTCATACCAACATTTATTGGGGCAGTTAGCTATAATTTCAAACTAATCCCTTTCCCCTTGAGACTAGGAAAAGAAGCTCTGGAATCTGCCCTTCCCCTACTCATCTATTCCATTCCAACTCATGCTGGATTCCTTCTCAGGGATGGTGAATACTTTTTAACTATCAATCAGTGCCTTCAAGAGGTCACATTGGGATAAACCATGTGAAGATGTATATATTAAATAGGTACATAACGTCTCACACTTAAGGTTTATACTCATATTGTCATTTAAAAGAAATAAGTCAAATGATTGATTCATGCCTTTCTTGGCAGACAGCCCAGATTTCATATTACCTAGTGACGTCTGCAGTATTTGTGGACCTGTCAGATTTGTTAGCTCTAGGATCTTTTCTTCAGGCAACACTAACAGGTATTTATTAATTACTACTTGCCAGACACTGCACTAAGCAGTGAGGATACAAAGAAAAGTAAAATTCCATATAAAGCTTTCATGACCAAGCATCGCACTAATTGCTTCCTGATACCATGTACGGATCTGTGACAGTCCAGCATAGCTTCAAGTTTTGCCATTGTTTTAGTGTCTTCAAGGTACTAGTTGAGTCAGTTTTTATATAGTTGCCTCAAGAATGCTTCTATCTCTTCTTTCTTCAGCCATCTATTTTTCCTCAGTGAAGAAAACAGGAAAATGACGATTGTTGGCTGGTCCATGTATAGGAAAACTTGTGCACTAGTAGGTAGCTAGATGGCACAATTACACAACTAGGTACAGTGGATAGAATACTGTATGTGAGATCAGAAAATTTTGATTCAAATCTCCCACAATTACTGGCTGTTACCCCTGACAAGTTACTTAAATCTGTCTCCCTCAATTGCTTCATCTATAAAATGGGGATAATAATAGCTTCTACCTCTCTGGGTAGTTGTTGTATTCATATGGCATATAAATGTAATGGAATATTATATGACAAATTTTGAAATGGACAATTTCAGAAGAACCGGAGATGACATTTGAACTAGTGCAGAATAAAATGAGCAGATCAGGAGAATAATTTGTACAAGAAACATTTTTTAAAAAAAACCTTGAAAAACTTGCAAGGATCAAATTAGGTAATACAACAAGATTGAGAAAATATCACAGAAAAGCAAAATGGACAGTCTTAATTATATGAAATTAAAGTCTTTGCACAAACAAAATCAATGCAATTTAAGTCAGAAAGAAAAAAAGTTTAATAAAAAATTTTGACATATTTTCTCTGATTACAGTAATATCCAAGACATAAGGAATTAATTCAAATTTATAAGAAAAGAACCATATTTCAATAGATAAATAGTCAAAGAATATGAACAAGCAGTTCTCAAAGGAAGATACTCAAAACTTCAATAACCATTTAAAGAAATGTTCTACATCATCAATAGCAAAATGTATATTAAGTTGACTCTGAAGTTCTACCTCATACCCATCATATTCATATTTGGAACAGATAGCAAAAAAGGAAAATGACAGTTGGTAGGAAAAAAAAAAAGGCACATTGATGTACTATTGATGAAGCTATGAATTTGTTCAATCTCTTTAGACTATAATTTGGAACTATGTTCCCTAAGTTACAAAATGTACATACCCTCTGACTCAATAATTCCACTACTTCACTTATTCCCCAAAGATTTTAAGGACTCATATGTAGAAAAATATTCATGACAACTCAATTATAGTAAAGAACTAGAAACCAGTGTCCATCAATTGGCAATTGCTGAAGATATGGCATATGAATGTAATAAAATAATATAGTACTGTAAGAAAGAAATTATGAAATGAACAATTTCAGGGAAACTTGGCAAATCTTATATGAACTAATGCAGAATGAAGTAAGAATGCCAGGAGAATTATTTGTTCAAGCAACAACAAGCTCTCCAAAGCATGAAGTTTAAAAAAGGGATTTCAGGGCCTTTTTTTTCCTTTAGACAAAACCCAATTTTTCACTACTACTACTATTATACCTAGTAGAATTAAAATTATCCCATTGAGCAAAAGAGGGAAAGACGATAAGGTTGTCAAAAGTTAAAAAAAAAAAGGGGGGGGGCATTAGGTGGCACAGTGGATAGAGCACCAACCCTGAAGTCAGGAGGACCTGAATTCAAATCTGATCTTAGACACTTAACATTCCCTAGCTGTGTGACCCTGGGCAAGTCACTTAACCTCAATTGCCTCAGCAAAAAGCAAA
Organism: Myrmecobius fasciatus; assembly: GCA_023553655.1. Classification (NCBI taxonomy): domain Eukaryota; kingdom Metazoa; phylum Chordata; class Mammalia; order Dasyuromorphia; family Myrmecobiidae; genus Myrmecobius; species Myrmecobius fasciatus. The sequence goes on along the minus strand of JAJPUD010000616.1, from coordinate 449,220 downwards.
AAAAAAAATATATATATATATATAGCATTTTTCAAAATTGAGCAACAACAACAACAAAAAGATGGAAAATCAGAAGAAAACACAGAAGCAGCAAACTTTAAAAGGTATATGTTGAAATATATACTTAAAAGGGAAAACAAGTTGTAAATGATAGAGATTCTCAGTTTCATCTGTAATCCTGTATTTTCCACTTTGTATGTATATGGTCATCTTATTTAGTATTTGTTAAATTCAAGATTTAAAATTTTTTGAGTGATTATGTAATTCATTTTGTAGGCTCTGCAGTATTTTAGAACTTGTAGCTATCAATACAGTGTCATCTCAAGAAGGAGCACAGAGAGGACTTTATTATAAAGATTCTCTCTTTGATTTGGACTCTGTGATTTACATGATGGTGACAAACATTTTTGGTGATTATATCCCTCCCTATTTTGTATCTTTTTTTTTTATTATAACTTTTTATTTGCAAAACATCTGTATGGGTAGTTCTTCAACATTAACCCTTACAAAGCTTTCCATTACAAATTTTTTCCCCCTACTCCCCACCCCTCCCCTAGATGGCAGGAAGTCTACTACATGTTAATTAAGTCAAAATACTTGACAAATAGAATATATTTATACATATTTCCACACTTAATCATTTTTGTGCAAGAAAAATCATATCTACAAGAAAGAAAAATCAGAGAAAGGAAACACAATGCAAGCAAACATCAATAGAGAGCATGAAAATGTTATGTTGTGGTCCACATTTCACATCCCTCTCTCTGGGTGTATATGGCTTTCTTCACTGAAAAATTGGAACTGGTTTGAAACCTTTCATTGTTGAAGGGTGCCATGTCCATCAGAATTGATCATCATATAGTATTGTTGTTGCTGTGTGTAATGATCTTCTGGTTCTGCTCATTTCACTCAGTATCAGTTCATGCAAGTCTGTCCAGGCCTCTCTGAAATCATCCTGCTGGTAGTTTCTTATAGAACAATAATATTCCATAACATTCATATACCATAATTTATTCAGCCACTCTCCAATTGATGGACATCCATTCAGTTTCCAGTTTCCAGTTTCTAGCCACTACAAAAAGGGCTGCCACACACATTCTTGCACATGTGGGTCCCTTTCCTTCCTTTATGATTTCTTTGGGATACAAGCCCAGTAGAAACACTGCTGGGTCAAAGGGTATGCACAGTTTGATAACTTTTTGAGCATAGTTCCAAATTGCTCTCCAGAATGGCTGGATCTGTTCACAGTTCCACCAACAATGCATCAGTGTCCCAGCCCTCCCACATCCCCTCCAACATTCATTGTTATCTTTTCCTATCATTTTAGCCTGACAGGTGTGTAGTGGTATCTCAGAGTTGTCTTAATTTTCATTTCTCTAATCACCTGTTTTATATCTTATTAAATATTTTTCTTTTTTAATATTTTCTTTTAATCAGCTAAGATTTGCCTCCACCCTATCTCTTCACACCTCCACACTGTGACTGTAAACCCCAGGTCCCAGTTGATAACACAAGAACAAGACCCCTTAAAACAAATATAGTCCATCAAAATAAATCTCCACATTGGCTTCGTATAAAAAAAAAATGTCTTCTGTATTGAGTCCTCTCTATACATAGGCGAATATTGTGTTTTATTATTAGACTTCTGGAATCTTGGTTTCATCATGATATTGCTAAGAATTCAACACAGTAGTATTCCATCACATTTATAAACCAAAACTTGTTCATTCCCCACTTTATAGATACCCCCTCATATTGTCACTTTGCCATCTCAAAAAGAATGATACATTCTTTTTTTTTTGCACATTCTTCAAGTTTGTTTTGCTGAGAATGAATTCTTTCCTTATTCTAGTTCCCCTCTCTTTCCTTTTCTTCTTTCCTTCCTATTTCCCTTTTGAGTGAAATATATTTCTGTATCCAACTGTGTGTGTGTGTTTCCTTCTTTTAACCATTTTGGATGGGAATAAGGTTCAAATGTCAGCCACTCCTCAACAATCCTTCATCCTTATTTGTAGAGGTCTACTATTTCACCCTAATTTTGTGAGACAATTTCCTCTAATTTTCCTTTTCTTTTCTTCCCTTCCTTAGGTGATTACTCTTCCTCTCTTTCTAATTTTTTTTTTTTTTTTTTTTTTTTGCTGCGGCAATTGGGGTTAAGTGACTTGCTCAGGGTCATACAGTCAGGAAGTATTAAGTGTTTGAAGCCAGATTTGAACTCAGGTATTCCTGACTCCAGGGTTGATGCTGTATCCACTGCACCATGTAGCTGCCCCATCTCTTTCTATTCTTAAGATCCTGATGTTGATCAGGTTCAGAGGCACTCCATATATTTAGGCATCTCCCTATATTTGATCATAAACAGTTTATCATTATTCATTTTTGTTTATTTTTTATATTTCTCTTGACTCTTATGTCTGAACTTCAAAATTTCTACATAGTTCTGGTCCTTTCATGAGAAATTCTTGGAAGTCCTCCATTTCATTTAAAAGTCCATTTCCCCCCCTATAACATTATACGGTATTCAGTTTTACTACTTTATTATTCTTTCTGTAAGCCCACATTTTTTGCCTTCTGGAGTATCATATTCCTAGTTCTCTGCTGGTTACTCAGTACTTGAAATTTTTTTTTCTTTCTGGCTGCTTTTGGTATTTTTCCTTTGACCTAGGGCTCTGTATTTTGTCTGTGACATTCCTGGGAGTTTTCTTATGAGGGTTTTTTTCAGGAGGCAACCAGTGGATTCTTTCAACTTCTATTTTGCCCTCAAGTTCTATGCGATTTGGGAAGTTTTCTTTTTAAGATTTCTTGAAATAGGATGTCTAGAATTGCTGTTTTGTTTTGATTTTTTGATCATAGAATTCAATAGCTTAATAATTAATTTTTTTCTCATTGATTTGCTTTCCAGATCAATTATTTTTTCCTATGATTTCCCTTTCTTTTTCTTCGATTTTTTCCCACTTTTGACTTTATTTTAATATTTCTTGTTGCCTCATGAAGTCATTGGCTTCTATTTGATCAATTCTAATTTTCAGAGAATTTGTTGTTAGGACAAGATCTTGTGCCTTAAAGCTGTTAATATTTTTCCAATTCTTTCTTCCATAGGTCTCATTTCCATTTTTTCCCCCTCAAGAACTCTCATTTTGTTTATAAAAATATTTGTAATTCTTTTTCTTTTTAACTCTTGTTAATCTCTGGAAGAGATTCTATTTGATTTAGAGGCATTGCTTATAGATGATAGACACTGTAGATGTTTTAGAGTCATTCTCTTCTGCCATTTGGGTTTTATGCATCTTTGTCAACATAAATGGAAGTCTCTCTCCCTGGAGAGCTTTTTGGGGATTATGATCATTATGATGGGGGGGGGGCTTCTTTTGTTCATCCATTTTTCCAGACTATTTCCTGACTTCAGAGATGATATTACGCCTAGGCCCTGCCATGGTTCTGGAGGGAAGATCTAGGCTGATCCTACTACTTCTTTCTTGGTTTATTAAGTGTTGTGTTATTATTCCACAATCTCAGGGCCAGGCTGAGGACCTGCAATTTCAGTATTCCTAAATTAGTCTAATCCAGGGCAATGTATGATTTCAGCTGGCCCATTCCACCCCCTTCTCTGAGCTTTTCAAACTCCTGATTTGGGTTTGGGTCTGAACAAGAGTAGATTGTGGTTGGATTTAGCGCCTAACAGCTAGAAAGCTTTGCTGGTTCAGAGCAGCAAAATTGTAAGGTACCCTTTGGTCTGGGATTCCTGCCTTGTTTAAATCTTTGTAGACTGGGCCAGAATTGGAATCAAGACCTACCTACCCTGAGCTTAGGAACTGAGCCATAATGGTCCTGTTACTGATTTCTGAACTTGATCCCTTCTTAGTTCACCACTCAGGGATTCCCTACCTAGGAAAACATTCCTGTGAACAAGTTTCCTTTTTCACTCTACCCTGGATCTGTGACCCAGAACTATATTGTGATTAACAAAACTGCTGCTTGGCATTTGTCCCTGTCTTGGTGCTCCAGTATAGGTCTGGTGGAACTCTGGCATGAGTCTCAAACTTCCTGTTGCCTTGATGCACAGCATGGACACAGGCATGCTCATACATGATGTTCTATTGAGCCAACCCTGTCTCCAGTATTCACAGACCTCTCTGAATCTCTACCAATCCTAACCTGATGAGACAAATGACTCACTGTTACTTTTTCTGGATTTCCCCAGCAGGATTTGGTCCTGTGTGTTTTTTAGATCTATGGAGGAATTTATGGAGGGGAGTTCACCATGCATCTTCTTATCATTCAACCATATTAGCTTTACCATATTTGCCTTATTTGATATTAGATAATAGTGTAAACAAACAAAACTATCTCTGTGGCTACATTTTTCAAAGACTCTTGTACACTATTGATATATCCATGAGAAATCATTTGTTGGAAGAGAGACTTTATAGAGGTGTTTTTGTCCTCCTAAATAAAAGGCTTTGTGAAACATTAACAAATATACGTCAGGTGAAACTCTCAGGGCTCTGTTACACCATTAATGTAACTAAAAAGACAAGGTCAGTTGTAGAATGTTGCTTCTGTTTGAATGGAAATTTGCAATTTTAATGTATAATCATCTTTCTTATGTGTCTGTGGAAATGTTCATTCGTTCAAATGTTTGTTGAGATGAGATGTTTCAAACCAGTTCCAATTGTTTAGTGATGAAGAAATCCATAAACACCCAGGGGACCTGTGGGACCTGAGTGTGGACCACAACATAGCATTTTCATGCTTTCTGTTGATGTTTGCTTACATTTTGTTTTCCTTCTCAGGTTTTTTGTTTTGTTTTTTTTTCCTTGTAGATCTGATTTTTCTTGTACAGCAAGATAACTGTATAAATATGTATACATTAAAAAAAAAAGAATAAAAAAAGTCCTGACTGAATCCCGCTTCCAGGATTCCTGAAACTTTTCTTCTTCAGCTATAAAATGAGGATAAAAATATCACTTAAATCCCAAGGCTATCTGAAGATCAAATGAGATAACATATGTAAATCACCTTACAAACTTTAATACACCATATAAACATAAAAATAAATAAATAAATAGTTTGTTGAGTCCTGAATTTTTTTTAAAGAAAGCCTATTACATAAAGAAAACATAAGAAAATTCCAATAAGCAGGAATATTTTTAAAAATCTAGTTAGAATTGCTATTGATTTTAAGTAGCCCTCTTCCCAAAGGAATCAATTTCTAGAACTACAGGTACAATGAGTAGATACTTTCTGAGTCTGGCCTCTAGGGAGATTAGATTCTTTTCTCCCACTTTGTCTCTTTATGCCCCTTCCTTGAAAACCTTAGGAAAATTTACCCAGCGCTTAAGTTTGATTCATAGCTTCTTGATGGTCACTGGCTATATTTTTATGGCTTCCTGGTCACTGCAGGACATAAAAGGATGGTACCTTTCCAACTTAATGAATGTCTGAAGACCACATGTCATTGTATTCTGTCCTTCTGACCAGGAAAGGGAGGAGAAGTAAAAATCTACCAAAGCTAAGTAGTCTTTGTTGCACATCCTTGTTATATTAGGACCAAATAAACTTTTGGGATTAGGATGAGGTGAGGTAGCATTGTAGCTAATATTATGCTTCTGTTGGAGGAAGGGAACTTATAGAGAGAGTGGTGTGATCAAATGGTCTAATGTGGTAACCAGGAGCAAGAGACTTTCAGGGTGCAGACTCTGGCTTATATGAAGTAATTAGCTCAAGTGGATGCTAGAAAAGACTGCCAAGGAGAGTAAAGAAAGTGGCAGGTCCACCATTCCCAGATTGTTATTGACTATCCTTCAGAAGATGGATATCAAAATAATAAAAATAAAAGCAAACTTGTCCAGTACATTTAGAAATTAGAAACAGAGATCTCTGCTTTTATGCAAGAAAGACCGAGGGGCCTTCAAGGATTATGACAGCACAAGGGAATATGGGAGTTGGAACCTACCTAGAAATTACCATAGGTTTCCAAGTAGAAGTTTTTATATAAATACATATATATGTATATGTATATATATATACATATATGCATATGTGAAAGCAGAAGATAGGAAGAAATTTGGAAACACCCATCAATGGTTAAAACAACAACAACAACAACAACAACAACAACAAAACTCCCAAGACCTATCTTATTACTACTCCTGGAAGGAGAGTGATTTCTTCCACTAATGGAGTAGGTGGGTGAACAGTCCTTCACAACCAAAGTTAAGTTCAAACAGAAATCAAATGAATTATTAGGGTAATGGTTCCTGAGAGTATGATCTAATGAAACCAAGGCTGCCCCTAAAGTTTATTGGCTTTGGGAGTTCTTAGAAATCTTACTGTTTCAGGGTCTATCAAATCAATTTCTTCAGATAGGAAAATCTTTTGCTTCTTTTTAGGTGCTTGTGATGGGGAGTTATTCACACCTGGCCCTATAAAGATGAATTACTGTTGGGGATTTAGGGAGCAAGGGAAATAGTGTATATATATATATATATATATATATATATATATATATATATTCTCTCTCTCTATATATATATATATATACATATATATATATATATTTTTGAAGAAATGGGAACCAGTCTCAGGGGAAATCTAATCCTTCCCTCTGATTGGAGCGCCACCAGAATATCTTTGGACTTCAGCTTTTGGATCTTCCTTGTCATGTAATTATACAGGTGTGGACTGATCAATTGGTGAAATTTGATCATGAGGTCAGAATAGTTGTGACTTGGATAAATGCAGATGTCAGTACAAATAGAAGCTTTGGGAATGAGGGAAGGAGTTTCAGAGCCCAACACCCTGCTAGGAGAGCAGAGACTGATGACACTTGGATGGAGTTTATGTTTGACTTCTGTAACATGGGATCAATAAAACAGCAATTGGTGGCCAGCCCATGGAAGTGCTAATAAAATTATTCAAGGAAATTCAGCACTAAGACAATAGGAATCCTTCATCTCTACTCAAACTTAAGGTATCCTCTAAAATCCCTGTCTCATTTGGGTTATTCAAGGAAGGGAAGTAGTATCAAGCTCTTGGGAGTCAGACTTTATATGAATCCTTTCAGCAACCTCCATGATAGTTCTTGGAGGTAGAGTCAAATGGAAATTCTTAGTTGTCCATATCATCCCTTCTAGTTAACACCAAAAAATATTAAGCTCCCAGTAGAATGAAAGGTATTTTTTCTCTAATGAGGGAGATGAAATGAACTGCAATATTTCATTATAACAGCATCCCTTACCACAACCTTATATTACTCCTGAGAAATGCAGATGACCCCTAGATGCTGAGGATAAACTACAAGAAATTAAATAAAGTCATCCTCACTATCTCTACAATTATTCCTGACATTTTCAATGTTGTAGATCAAGAAACCTATGGCCAAAGTGAGTGATATGGGTTTATAGATGTTACAGATGTTATAGGGTGTTCCTCCCACTTCTGTTTCTGTGTCAAACACTAGTCAAGAGCAGTTTTTTATTTGAGAAGTCCAGTATGCTTTCACTCTTCTTTCCCAAGGCTACCTGAACTTCCCCTCCTATTGACACATTGTAGTTGGCTGAGACCTGAAAGAGATTTCCCTTCCTGAGGGCATCCATGTACAACACTCCATTGGATGACATCATTTTAACCTGAGCAGATGAGGCCACAGTAACATAGGCACTATTAAATAGGTTTGTTGCTGTTGTTCATTTTTCAGGTGTATCTGACTCTTTCTGATCCTATTGAGGTTCTTGACAAAGATACTGCCATTTCCTTCTCCAGCTAATTTTACTAAGGCAAAAATAGGGTGAGTGTCTGAGATGAGATCTGAACATGCAAGCTAAATTTTCCTGACTCCAGGGTTGGCATTCTATTCATTTCACCACCTAGATGATTAAAGAGTGGGAAATCAACTCTAAGAATATCCAAGATATTGCTTGCTTGGTTAAATTTAGGGGAATACAGGAGTGAGAAAAATCCAAATGATTCCAGTTTTGAAGAAACTACCAACACTTGCTCTCTAATGATTTCAGAAAGAGTGACCAAGATTTATTGAATTCATTGGGTTTTAGAGAACATATTCCAAAAATGGGTATTCTGATGATCCTGTTCATTTTTTAATCTATTCTCCATGATCCTGTGACTGAGAGAATGAAAAATCTTTTCAATGCAACAAAGCTCTATGATTTCCTTTCCATGCACGCAGACAATAAAGAATCCATTTCCCTTTGGGCTTTCAGTCAACTATAGTTTCGGTCCAAACAAATAAGTCATTGTTCAGAGGTTCATGCATTTAATAAGACAGGAAATCTTACCACAAACACACACACACACACACACACACACAAAATCCAACCCCAAAATATAAGCATGTATTCTTTTTAATGCCACAAAATCCATTAAAAGCAGACTAATTGCATTTAGGCTCAACAGTGATTTTATTTACATGGAAAATAAATACATATATATGTATTATATATATATATTTGAAGGGCTCCAACACATACTCATAATGACAGAATATTAGGTCCTCTCTGCTTCATCTTTTAGGGCTCTCTTTCACAAACCAGTCATATACCTTGGAGCACAACCCATTGGAAAGATGTGCTTGGATCCACTCCCGGGGTTTTCCCTGTTAGTAGATTAGTAGCTGCTGAAATCCAGTTACATGTGCATCTCTTAGCAAATAAAGCCAAATAACCTAGGAAAAACAACATCCTTTAAGTGTCAGTACTTAATTGGGAGTTCATTGGACTAGTAGAGGAATAGAGTTCCAGGTTTTAGAATGGAGACCTCAGCCTCTGGCTAGTTGTTATTTATTTGTGAAGGGCACTAATACTAGAGGGACTCTAGCAAGCATCATTTCTAATGTACCATTTCCATTTAGCAATAGAAGCCTCATGTGCACTACTCAGCTTTTTAGAGGGACTATTTTGCATCATCTAATAATTAGCAACTCTGAACAAAGGGTAATTGTATGAACCTGAACTAGCTGTTCAGTAGCAATTAAGTCTCTCAGGAAAGCAGGTGATTTTCTAAAATGGTAGACTGAGTGGGATGCTCTGAAGAACTTGGAACTTCAGAAACCTAACAGTGGTTTATGCTAGCCACCCCTTGGTGCTTATAAAAGGCTTCACTTAGCTTGTCTTTATTGACAAAGATCTCCAAAAGCATGTGCCTTGCAGAGTCAGAAGAACTCAGTCTGAGAATCTGCAGGGCAGACTGCTTTAGATCTAGGGCTTATAGCTTACTTTGGACACCACATGAAAGAGGTAACGTAAGCAATTTTGTATAAGGGGACCTTTCTGTTCACTATATATTTAAAAATGTTTTACTGATGCTTTTTTCTTTTTCCCTCTCTTCCCAATGACTATCTCCTCACCCCTGGAAACACATACAGAATCTTTCCCTCTAATAACGTAGTACAAAACAAACCAACACATTGTCAATGTTTGGTAACATATGCCTTGTTTTGTATCTTTGATCTGAAAAATGAAACGTGTTATAGCTATGGAGAGTCATGCCTCACTTAGAGCTCAGGTTGGTTACTGCATTGATTACAATTCTTTTATCTTTTTTTATTTAATAATTAAATCTTTTCATTTTCAAAACATACCCATAGTTTTCAACATTCACCCTTGTAAAACATTCCAATTTTTTTCCTTCCCTTCCTCTCACCCATTCTCTTAGACAGCAAGTAATCTGATATATGTTTAACATGTGCATTTCTTCCATACATATTTCCACAATTATCATGTTGCACAAGAAAAATCAGATTAAAAAGGAAAAAATGAGGAAAAAAAAACAAAATGCAAGCAAACAACAATAAAAAGAATGAAAATGTTATGTTATGATCCATACTCAGGCCCCACAGTTCTCTCTCTGGATGCAGATGATTCTCTTCATCATAAAATCATTGGGACTTTCCTGAATTATCCCATTGTTTAAAAGAGTCACATCTGTCAAAATTGATCATAATATTATCTTTCTGCTGCCATGTACGGTGATCTCTTAGTTCTACTCACTTCACTCAGCATCAGTTCATGTAAATCTCTCCAGGCCTCTCTGAAATCATCCTGCTGGTTGTTTCTTATAGAACAATAATATTCCATAACATTCATATACCATAATTTATTTGGCCACTCTCCAATTGATGGGAATCCATTCAGTTTCCAGTTTCTAGCCACTACAAAAAGGGCTGCCACAAACATTCTGGCACATGTGGATCCCTTTCCTTTCTTTAAGATCTCTTTGGGATATAGGCCCAATAGAAACACTGCTGGGTAAAAGGATACACACAGTTTGATAGCCCTTTGGACATAGTTCCAAATTGCTCTCCAGAATGGTTGAATCAGTTCTCAACTCCACCAACAAGGTATTAGTGTCTGTTTTCCCGCATCCCCTCCAACATTTGACATTATCTTTTCCTGTCATTTTAGCCAATCTGAGAGCTGTGTAGTGGTATCTCACAGGTATCCCACAGTTGCATTTCTCTTACAGTGATTTAGAGCATTTTTTCAAATGACTAGAAATGGTTTCAATTTCTTCATCTGAAAATTATTCATATCCTTTGACTATCAATTGGAGGATGGCTTGAAGAATTCCTATATCTTTCAATGTTGTTTTCCTTAGATTATTGTAGTGATTGCAGAGATTATTTATCTTGGTCCTGTTTACTTCATTCTGTATTAGTTCATAGAAATTTTCTGAATTTTATCTAAATTCAACCTATTTGTTTTTTCTTACAATGCAATAATATTATATTCATAAACTATGATTTATTTAACTATTCCCTAATCAATAGTTCCCACTTCTTACCTGCTACAAAAATCACTTGGCACTTATTTATCTTCAATAAATGTACCAAGTATGTAGCTATTAAGAAGAAATTATATTCTTGACATATAGAAAATACCATAGCAGAAGGAGGTTACTACATACTAAGGGATCAATATCAAACCATTTTGACTTTGGATTCAGTACTAGAAATGAAAAAAAAAAAATAAAAACTCCAGATTGATTTATGCAGCATGAAGATAAATTAAAGGTGATTTTTTTTCCTTTTTGGCATAAGTACTTGATTTTGCCAAAAATAATGCCTAATAAATGTATACCCAAATATGTAGATGACTCCAACTACTTTGTCAATCTGGCTTCTATATATACTTAGGCAATCAACAAATATATCAGCAAATATTATTGTACATGGGAAAGAGACCCAGTTAGTAGTATAGTATGCTTGCTAAGCAAGCTTTATTTGTACTGCCTTTTGTGACAAATGATTAGACATTCTTAAAGCAGTTTTTTCAAGTGCTAATAAAAATGCCAAGTTAAAAAAAATTAAGTGTTGTAGGGAATGGTATGAGCAGTTTCTAGAGGCAAATAGTCATAAACTAGGCTAAGGCACACCTTTTTAAAAATTCTTAACTATGGAAAATCCTTGACTGGAAAATATTAACTTTTTGTTACCCCTTTCATACGTGATTAATACTTACCAGGATATTGTCTCCTTTCATATCTTTCCTATTTGTCCTCATACAACAGATATAGAAACTAATATTCAAGTTACAAACTGACAAGTAAAGGACAAGTTGGGGCATTTATTATGTAGCCTTCTGATTTATTTACTCAACCTTTTAGCTAGTTTTAAAGGAAAGATTGAACAAATATGTTTATAAGGAGTTCCATAGATTGATTAATTTGCTTATTTTAGTCACTGACTTATGTAATGGTCCCTCTGGGATACACTTTCCCAATTCCCATTCACAGGTTTGGTACCCCAGGGGACAATTATTCTAGTTCCAGGGAATCACATGGGCCTATATTCCTGAAACTTTAGAGCTAATGAGTTACATAGCTATAATTGGTGCATTTACTTTTACTCTAGTCAGCCAGAGGACACAAATAGCTCAAGGCAAAGGCATTTCCTGAAATGACATGCCAAAGACAGTAGCAATATGGCATTTTTTTTTTCATAAACCTTGTTCCTGCTTTCTCATAAATACCCACAGTGTCAGTAGAAAGAGTAAATGCCCTTATAAGCCACAAGTAGAAAGGCATACATGCAGGAAATATGTGGCCATAGAACACAGGATGAAAAGCAGTTCACACATCTGATGCTTCAAGGCCATTCATGTACTCAGTTGCTCCTTCCTACTTTGATCTCCCAGGCTCTAATGGATACTTGCTCACTGTTTGGTTTAGTCACCATGCCCTCTCATTTTGGGCTTCACTGAAACCTTGGCTGATTAGGATTCTGCTGCAGCTAAACTATCTAGAACTGTCAAATTTAGAATCCTCTCTACTCAACACAAAATATTGTGGTTTAGGAATCAGTGTCCTTGGAATTCCTTCTTTTAGATTGTACGTAAATACAGGTCTCCTATGGCTTTTATGCATTTGTTGCAAGATATCAAAGTTGGAGAGGGCAAGAGTGGGAAAGGAAAAAAGAAATCCTCTGTTTTGCGCTTAAGTAGAAGACACAAGAAAGGAAAAGACCTGATTTCTTCCTTCATAGCTGGTTCTTTCCCTCTCTGTCAGAGTTTATTCTTTAGTTGATTGACTTGCTTTATAAAGGCCATCAGGAGCATGGCTGATCTGTCAGTCAACTAATCACTAAGAGTTCCCTATATATTATTAGTTATCTTCATCAAATTGCTGATACTCTATGATCTTATCAGGTTGGTTGAGAATTTTTTCACACTTTTTTGAGGTGTGTAGGTATATGATTAGTCTAGATTCACTCTCCTGAATTAGGCCAGCTGTATCTCCTCTCTAAGTATTTTAAAGATTTAGATATAGCTTTGATCAACTTGATCACCCATGTTCAACATACTTTCAGACACCAATGCAATTCCATTTAATTAGTAAGTCCATTGGCTTCTAAAAAGGGATATCTATTGCAAAGATATAACAATTTAAAAAGTACTGCCATTTTCCTCCTAACACCTGAGGGAATACTATATTTCTCCCTTTTGGGAAGATAGGGGATTTATTTTCCCCTCTACCAACTCTGTACCTGGAGGTAGTAGATTCACTCAGATTACATAGGCTTTCAACATAGTGTTCATTCCTCCAAGTTCATTTCCAAATATGGTACGGTCAATGGATGAATGAGTCTACATCCCTACTACTTCTGGACTGGGCCAGGGCAGGTCACTAAAGACTTCTCTAATCACTATCTGGCTTCTAGCAAACCTTGGCTCCTTGACTCTGGGTTCTTTATGTTGACCTTTTGAAATTCATAAGATCATAGCCACCTCTAATCATCTTCACCTAAAAAAAGATAGAATAAAAGCAAAGATGCAAAGAACAGAAATCTATATTCACAAGCTATATGGTAAAGGCCTGAGGTCTCCTTATCAATATGTCTCACAGGAATGCAACCAGGTAGGAAAGAATGGCTAAGGGCTTGGTAAGGCTCTGGATAACTACTGTCTTTTCGGTTTTTTGGGTTTTTTTTTTGTTTTCATGGAATGATGAACAACATATTTATTCTACTACCTCCTATCATTTTTTTCTTTTTTTTTTTAGAAATTTAATAATGTTTTATTATTTCCAATTACATGTAAGGACAATTTTCAATATTCATTATTTGAAATATTTGAATTCCAGATTTTTCTCCCCTATTCTCCTTCTCCCTCCCCAAGACAGCAAGCAATCTGATATGGGTTACATATATACAAGCATGAAAAACATATTTCCACATTAGCCATATTGTAAAAAAACAGAATAAAGGAGAAAAAAAACACAAAAAAACTCAAAGAAAGTGAAAATAGTATGCTTCAATTTGTATTCAGACCCCATCAGTTCTTTCTCTGGATGTGGACAACATTTTCCATCACAAGTCTTTTGAAATTGTCTTGGATTATATTGCTGAAAAGAGCTAAATCAATCATAGGTGATCATTGCTCAGTATATTGTTATGGCATAATATCCTCTTGGTTTTATTCATTTCACTCAGCATTAGTTCATCTAAGTCTTTCCAGATTTTGCTGAAATCCTCCTGCTCATCATTTCTTATAGCACAATAATATTCCATTGGTACTGGATAACATTAAGTTGTCTTAAAATTTGTGCATGAATCTTGATTGTTATGAATTCAGTGTGAAGCAAATAGCCAATTTTCATTTAACAATTCTATTCCTAGCTTAATTGTCACATATGGTAATATAGTAGAAATTTCTTAAATCCCAATTTACTAAAACTGCAATTCACAATTCTCATAAATAACATTCAATTTAATTTTTCAGTAAAAATGGTGCAAAAGACCAAATTGGGAAATCATCTTTACATTTAATGGTTCTGATAAAAGCCTCATTTCTAAAATATATAGAGAATTGTCTCATATTTATAAGATTTCAAGCCACTCTTCAATAGATAAGTGGTCAAGGGATATGAACAGACAATTTTCAGATGATGAAATTAAAACTATCTCTAGTCATATGAAAAGGTGCTCCAAATTACTATTGATCAGAGAAATGCAAATTAAGAAAACTCTGAGGTACCACTACACACCTGTCAGATTGGCTAAAATGACAGGAAAAGATAACGATGAATGTTGGCGGGGATGTGGGAAAACTGGGACACTGATACATTGTTGGTGGAACTGTGAACGGATCCAACCATTCTGGAGAGCAATTTGGAACTATGCTCAAAAAGTTATCAAACTGTGCATACCCTTTGACCCAGCAGTGTTTCTACTGGGCTTATATCCCAAAGAGATCTTAGAGGAGGGAAAGGGACCCACATGTGCAAGAATGTTTGTGGCAGCCCTTTTTGTAGTGGCTAGAAACTGGAAACTGAATGGATGCCCATCAATTGGAGAGTGGCTGAATAAATTATGGTATATGAATGTTATGGAATATTATTGCTCTGTAAGAAACGACCAGCAGGACGATTTCAGAGAGGCCTGGAGAGACTTGCATGAACTGATGCTGAGCGAAACGAGCAGAACCAGGAGATCGTTATACACAGCAACAACAATATTACATGATGATCAATTCTGATGGACATGGCTCTCTGCAACAAAGAATTGTCTCAAACCAATTCCAATTGTTCACTCAAGAAGACCATATACACCCAGAGAGAGGAATATGAAATATGGACCACAACATAACATTTTCATGCTCTCTATTGAGGTTTGCTTGCATTGTGTTTCCTTTCTCTGATTTTTTTTTCTTGTAGATAGGGTTTTTCTTGCACAACTTGTCAAGTATTTCAACATTATTAACATGTAGTGGACTTCCTGCCATCTAGGGGAGGGGAGGGGACTGGGGGTAAAATTTGTAATGGAAAGCTTTGTAAAGATCAATGCTGGGGAGCTACCCATACATATGTTATACAAGTAAAAAGCTTTAATAAAAAATTTTTTTAAAATGGTGCAAAAGAAGACAGTGAGATATTTTCAAACTTCATTTTTTAAAAAGCACAAATTAAGTTATGATCCTTATAATTAAAAATAAAACCAAAAACTTATCTTACAATATAAGATAATTCTAAGTTTTTATTGCTTTTAAATCATTAATCTCTAGAGGTAGGTAGAAATGAGGAAAAGTAAATGCAATTTTCCTTTTGTTTGAAAAGATATAATTCCTTTAAATTATTAAAGGACCTTCAATATACATAGATTCTGATGAATTTGTAAAAACATCCAGATAATTTTATAATGACTATATACTTGAAAAGCTTAATGGTGCCACTTCCCCAGTAACAGACATATTTGATATTTTATAGCCTTGCCTTACTTTTTCCTCTGTTCAAGTGAATTATTAAGTATACATAAAGCTTAAAGTATGAAATTCAAACATGAATAAATAGAGTTGAGCTCAGGACAATAAATGCTGTGTTTAAGCAAGAAGAGTCAAGCCTATCATTTGCACCATTCAAATTCTTATTGACTCTTAAAAAAAAAAAAAAAGATATACACAATCTCTCACAACCTCTCAAGTGCTTCCCTTGATCATGATTATCTGATAATAGCAAGGTATCACTTGAATTAGGGATCAAAAGACCAAGATTCTAGTGAGATCTCTATAATTTATAGACTATTTACCTTGAGCTTACTTTCTATTAAAAGAAAAATCCTAACTTTGTCATCCATTAAGTGGAGGAAAATATTTGTCTTGCATAAGCAAACAAGATTATTTTAAGGATCAAATTAAATAACATGTGAAAATACTGAAAAATGTAAAATGTAAAACAATTGATGGGCATTGTCTCAATTTCCAATTCTTTGCCACAACAAAAAGAATTGCTATAAATATTTTTGTACACATAAGTTTGACTTGTGCTTTTTGAATATAGCTTGGTTCCTGCTACACAGTCAAAAATCCACCTCTTCACCATATGACTAGAAGAACAGAACCAGTTACAGAATGTCTAAGAGAGCCCAAGTACACAAAATTGCAACAGCAGAACACACTGCTCATGGTCCTCAGAACTGGGTTCATTGGCCAAGTCACTATTAACACAGGAAAACTCCTTTTACATCTCCTTTCCCTGAAGTTGTAGGAGTAATCAATTAGCAGGAATAATCCCACATAATTGCTTGCTACAGCAACCCTGATGATATCAGCTAACATGCAAAGAGAAGGATGTTTTCAACACAAATAGCTCTATAAGTTGATGTTTAAAGCCAAGCATTATGTTGTGTTTTGTTCTATTCAAAACACAGGAAATAAATCACTGTTTCCTTAATAGAAAATGATAAAATAAGCACTGGAGGAGGACATGTGAATGTTTTCCAAATTTCTAACAGTACTTGGCAGAACTAAATCAAGAACTAAGATTTAAAATATACTTTAGTTCATTTTCAAAGATCTCAGCTGAAGTGAAGAGAACTTTGAGAGTTTGACATTTTTACTCATTTCATATTTTAAAAGCTCACACAAATTACAACTGACCTCAACATGACCAAACAAAATTGGATTTCCTATTATTGTTCTCAAATGTGATTTACACATCTGAGAGCATGCACAAATGATGCTAAGAAGTCAGTACTTTTTTTTTTTTTTAATTATGTGAAGGAACATTTTACTTAGAACAATAGTTCTATCCTGGAATTTCACACACTATTTTTTCCCCCCTAAACAATGTCCTCTCATTTCCCTAAAATGTTTTCCCCCCTCCTCTAAATAAAACAGCCAAACCACACACATTATCCTACATAGCTCGGGTAGGAACCAAATGGGAGTAGAAGTAATTCATCCAGCAGATACATGGACAATACCCTGTTTTCACAAGATGAAATCTTAAGCACGTTTTTCAATGGAAGAAGAGATGAGGCATAGTGTTTTTTTCTGAAACATTAAGAATACCATTTTTACATACAAATCATATCTACTAAATAGAACTTAGTGCGAAAGAATTAGTTGACTGATCCATGCTTGGCAAATGGTACTGAAAAGAAATCAGAACATAAATTATGGCACAGAAAACAGGAAAGACGTAAGTTTGACTCTTGCCTTAGATACTTACTAGCTTTGACCTTAGGCAGATCACCTAGTGTTTCTAAGCTTCAGTTTACTCATTTACAAAACTTTGATCATAATAGTACTTATCTTTTTGATACTCTTTTGACTTTTGTCTTGCCACTGGACCCTGATGACTCTGAAGAAGAGAGCAAGGCTGATGACTGTCCAACTCGGCTTCACTTAAGTCTGTTTCACAAGCAAATCAAGATATTCTCTCATAATGTTATTGTTCTGGAGAGTAAAAGATGAACAACAAACTACTTTGCAGAGTTACTAGATGGACTGAATGAGATAATCCATGTAAAGTGCTTTGGAAACCTTAAAATGCTATATAAATGTCAATTGGTATGTTACTCATGATTTCTTTTTTTTTAATAGAGTTGGCCTGTCATCAATGAATTGCTAAATAAAACCTATTTCCACTAATCCAGACTATCTCCAGCTAGGGAAACTGTAAGGGAGAAAAGCTTCATTTCAACTTTGAGGGATTTCTAGCTCACTCTTTTTTTGGAGACAATCATAGTTCTCATATCTAAAACAGGGAAAGACAAGGCTAAGAAAAAGAACTACATAAAATAGCACTAATGAACAAGAAAAGCTTAAATAAGCTTCTAGCAAAATACTATCTCAATTTACTCCCCCCTCAAAAAAAATCATTATGAACAAGTTTCATTTATATTCTGAATGAACATTAGAAAAAACTATCAATGTAACAAATCATATTTTAAAAAATAAAAAAAATCCAAAGTCACACATTTGTCTACTTAGATGCAGTAAAAGCCTTTGATGAAGTTCAACATTAATTTATGCTTTTAAAAAATCACACAAATGAAGGCATAAAGAGATTTTTTAAATTTTAACATCATAAGCAATATCTGCCTAAAACCAAAAGCAAGCATTATATGCAAAGAGATGCACTAGAAGCTTTCTCTCTCTTCCCCCTTCCCCAGGTAATTGGGGTTAAGTGACTTGGCCAGGGTCACACAGCTAAGAAGTGTTAAGTATCAAATTTGAACTTAGGTCCTCCTGATTTCAGGGCTGGTGTTCCATCCACTGTGCCACCTAGCTGTCCCACTAAAAGCTTTCTCAATAAATATAGGAGTAAAGCAAGAATAACCCCTTTCCCTGCTTTTATTTGACTGCATTTTAGAAATGTTAACTATAATAATAAAATAGAGAAATAAATTTAAGGAATAAATATAGACAAAAGAGGAAACAAAACTATATTTGTTGATGATATTATATTACAATGATATCATTGTTTTCTTAGAAAATCACAGGCAAATTTCCCAATTGATTAATGGTCAAAGGCATGAACAGACAATTTCCAGATGAAGAAATTAAAACCAAAATTATGTAGACAATGTAGACACCAGAAGCTGGTAGGATCCAAAAGTTAGGGTTTGATCACGTGAAGAATTCACAATGGCCATTCTCTTTGGCAACAGATACATTTATTCAGGGGAATAGTTACAGACAAAATTAAGGGATACAATAGACTCCTGGAATGGTAAGTACAAAATAGACTGAGAGAGTATATGAAAGACAAAGTCTTCAGTGGAACTCACAATTACCCAATAGAAAGGGAGCAACCACCCATGAGGTTGGGACATGTTTGTAAGTGTCAGGCTAAATCCTGAAAGGGAATTGGCATCCTGAGAGTTACTTAGCTATAAGGAGGAGAAATGAGTTGAGAAACATAGGGAATTAGGAGAGATTCCACATGGCAGGGGAGAAGGAGAAGGGGAAATACAATACAAAGCAGAATGCCATAGCAGACTGACCCAAAGAAGGCAGCAGCCATGGAATGGCCCATAAGCAGATTTTATAGGGAAAATTTAACCTCAGGTACATGACTAGAATTTCTGACAGGGCATGGCAAGGTAAGACTACTGGTGACCTCTACAGAAGATGGGTCTCAGGAATTTGATATAAATTGGTTTTCAGACTGGATGACCTCCCTAGAGGATGGGACTATGGAGCTAAACTGATCTCTATTAATGTCTTCTCCCTGCTTGCCTCAGGGATCAATTCTTTAGTTTTTCTCTGTCCCAACATAGTATTCAGGACCTTATCATTCCCCACTCTTTTAATTTGTTAAAGAAATCTTTTGAAAAGTGAGTTGGGGGGCAGCTAGGTGGCGCAGTGGATAGAGCACCAGCCCTGAAGTCAGGAAGACCTGAGTTCAAATCTGGTCTCAGACACATAACATTCCCTAGCTGTGTGACCCTGGGCAAGTCACTTAACCTCAATTGCCTCAGCAAAAAGCAAAAAAAAAAAAAAAAAAAAAAAAAGAAAAGAAAAGAAAAGTGAGTTGGGAGTCCCTAAACAGAAAGTGGCCTATCAGACCAATGCTGAAATTTTAGGGGTCAAATCCGGGAATACTTAAGTAGTGTCCAGAAACTGGGAGTGAAATACAGTGTTCTATGAGGTTGGAGTGTTACAGGGATGAACTGAAGTCAAAGTTTGATGATATCATAGGAGTACAAAGTTAGTTAGTTAGCAGGGCACAATGGCAAAGATTAGCACAAAGTCAGTTTACACCTTGCCCAATAAGACTGAATAGTATTTTGCTGGGGTCCTTTCATCCCAACAATCACTTTCCCTCCAAACAAATGGGGCCCAAAGTCCTTTGGGGTATGAGGAGATGATCTCATCTTCATAAACTATTTACTGATGGAAATTGACTTAAAGCTGATTTATAGGTGTAGGTGAGGAGGTGATTGAAGTGAGTTATCCATCTAGGTTCTGAGTCAGATCATTGAAGCTGTTCAATACAGCTGTCTAGTGCTGGACATTTGAAGGTGACTGACTAAAGCTTAAAACAAACCTAAGAAGCATTGCAAACAGCAAAAAGGTCACCTGGCTGGACACATGTGCCAAGCAGATCTTTTATAGGGGAAATTTACCCTTGTAGGTTTCTCAGGGTGACCAGAGAAGTGAAAATCAGAACTCAGAGGGAGGAGTCAAGAGCCAGACTTGGCATATGGGATCTAACCCCTGCCTAAAAATATACTAATCAATATCTCAAAAGATTGTTTGAAGATACCCAAAGGTTGGGGAATGGACAATGGCGGTTGCTAAACAGATAGACTGGGAATTATCTTATAATAGAATTATTTGATAATAGCTTCTTCCTGACGGGAAGAGAGCAAGTCATATCAAAAGCCACCTTCAATACGAAGACCTTACTGATTTCTCCCCCAAATTGTCTTGTATTTATTTTATACCTGTGTGGGATATTCAGGCCCTCATCTTAACAATCAATACTTCAGAGGCATCTCAAGGTATAGAACAAAGGCTTTATTCAGGAACTCATGAGTACCAGGCGGTCCCACAATGGATCAAATAAGTAGTCCAAAGTTGGGAGAGCCGGAGAGCAGTACATCCTGGTGACTTTTACACAATCCAGAACAAAGAAAGTCCCAAGCCCACCCCTCTTTTCCCTTACATACATTCTAATTGGTTATATATGCTTTACTTTCCATATTTAGGAACTGGAATGTTGACAGTTTATAAATCAGACTACTTTCTACTTTCCCTTCCACCTCAGAAACCGAACTTAGGCCCTCAGGCTTTGTCTAATTTAGTCTATAGTCCTGAGAGATCTTCACTTTTATTGTCACACTCAGTCCCCCCTCTTTTTCCTAATGTTTTGAAGAGCTCTCATCCCAAAATTTTTTCAACAGCCTGTTACTCCTAGTATCGACCTCCTCATTACCAGCATCTTCTTTATTTACTGGGGTTCATCCTTGATGTTGCAGCATTAGCATAAGCATTTTGTTCTCATTCCCTAGAATTTCAGCTATGGTTTTATGTACTATCCCTGTAACAATACGTGTTATACAAGGCAGACAAATTGGTAAAAGTATTACTCCACTTAAAGCAATTAATCCAAATCATAATACCTGCTTCCACCAGCTACCATTGAACCAGGACCACCATGATATACCGAATGGAGAACTATACAGGTTTGCACAGGGACTTGTGCTAGTTTCCTAATATCTTTGGCAATCTCCTTTTACTATTTTCCCATTATTGTCGATTTGCATACAGCAAGTAGAAAGATTCAGCTTTCCACACACTCCCCCTTCCTCTGCCAGGAGATAATCCAAAACCAATCTGTGCTGTAAGACTGCCTCTCTGGTTTGGGTTGCCTGATCTGCCAATAAGTCCAGGGCTTTCACTGTCTGATTAATGATGATTTCTAAGACAGCTTGGAGCCGAATTAACCTATTCAAAATATAAATAGGAGTTCTGTATCCCCAACTACCATCTTGCGCCTAAGTGTCTGGTCCATACTTTCGAATTATTCTTTCAGGTGGCCATGTATCTCCTCATCTGTTAGCATCCCCAGTCTGTGTTAGAGAAGTATCAATGTTCCATTTCTCTCACTCCAAATCATCATATAATTGGATTCCTAAATGATTCACACCATTTCCAGGCAAAAAGAAGAATTTTGGTCTAATTAATCCAACATAACAGACACCATTCCAATTAAGAGGAAGGTGGGTATAAGCAGTTTGACCACAGATCCAATAATATCCCTTAAATGCAGGGTTGTTTGATTCAAAAATATTTGTCCTGTTGAACACCATGGGATAAAACTGTGAGTCTTTATCTCCTAATGGACCTCTCTGGTATAGGGTCCAAATATTATCCTGATATTGACATTTCCATAATTGCTGTTTACCTTTGAAGCTACAACTCATAATATTAGATTCAGACCTATCTTTTGTGCTCCAAAAAGAAGTAAAATAACCAGACCAAGTTGAATTCCACCAAGCCCATTAGTACCAGGGCTGGATTAGAACTCCCTTTTCATTTCTCCTCATACATTCTGCTATTTGCCAAGGCCCACATGGGTAACCACATAACAATTCATATGGGGACAGCCCAATATCTCTCTGGGGTTTTGTTCTGATTCTCAGTAAAGTCAAAGGGAGACACTTCATCCAAGGTAACCAAGTTTCTATTGTCTTTTAATCTCCTGATTCATCCTTTCTACTTTTCCTGAGGAAGGAGGATGCCATGGAGTATGAAACTCCCAAGTCATCTCTAAGGTTTTCATTAAAGATTGCAAAAGCTTGGCTCTCAAGTGTGTACCTTGATCAGAATTGATGCACTCCACCAGCCCATACCTCGGATGATTTGTTCTAAGAGAACCTTAGCCACAACCAAAGGGTGACATGACAAAGGGGACAGGCCTCTGCCCAAGATGTTAAGTGGTCCACAAGGACCAGCAGGTATTTGAGACGCCCCACGGGGGCAATTCAGTAAAATCCACCTGCATACTCTGAAAGGGTCTGATGCCAGGGAGCCTTCCACCCTGTGGAGCCCGCCGGAGAGCTGTTTTATTCTTCCTTCGACAAACAAGGCAGCCATCTACTACTTGCCGGGCTAATGTGTACAACCCAGGTGTTGAAAATTTTGTGAGTACCACATCATACAGGTTTTGGACATCCCAATGGCTACCCTCATGTAGGTATTGAAGTAGATGTCTCATATCTTCTTTGGTCAGGACCTCCCTTCCATCGGGCAAGAACCAATGACCCTTAGTGTCCTCCTGGGCTCCAAGGGCCTCATCCAGGGTGTATGACGGTGGAGGCATGTGCAAGGGTAGAGCTGGTATCAGAACCATCTCCTCAGGATCAGCAGGTTCTCCCTTTGCTATAAAGGAGTCTCCAGTCTGATGTCCCCTAACATGGACCACAGCTATATATCCTTTTTATTTCAATTTACTGGGACCCCTTAACAAATCATATAAGGGTTGCAACTGATCAATAGGGATCCCAATTTTATTTCTAACCCATAATATTACACACACACACACACACACACACACACACACACACACACACACACATATATATATATATATATTTTTTTTTTAAAGCTATTTTCAAGCCATGGTGTTCAAGTTTACTCCTGACCTCACCCAATACTTGTTTGACATATGCTGCAAGAATGTCATCCATGTAATGAATGATTTGTACTTCAGGGTATTTCTTCCTAACGGGTTTCAATATTTTGTCTACATACCACTGACAAATGGTTAGGCTATTTTCATACCTTGTGGCAGTACTTTCCACTGATATCTTTTTGCAGGTTCCTGTGGATTGGTAATGTAATTAGGGCTCTAGTTGTTAAGTTCATCTCACATAACAGACTAGTATAGTAGGGCTTTTCCACTCTGGAACTAAAAATCTCTTTAACAATTCCATATCCTTAAATCCAAAATACAGCAATAGGGAGCCCAATCAGGATTGTACAACAATACACAATAATAGTTTAACAATCAGTCATCAACCACCCTCAGTTCTCCTTCTTTCACAGATTTCTTTACCCCAACACACATCCTCCACTAGGGCATCTATGACCCAGACTTTTAGGCTGATCTCTCCCTGTAGTAACTATCATCCGCCCTCCACCATTTAGAACCAACACTCCCATCAGTGGAAGCTTTCAGGAACCACTTCAGTTACTCCTGAACTTAGCTAAATCTTGAACTCTAATGATTGATTTTTTTTTTTTTTTTTTTTTTGCTGAGGCAATTGGGGTTAAGTGACTTGCCCAGGGTCACACAGCTGTTATGTGTCTGAGACCAGATTTGAACTCAGGTCCTCCTGACTTCAGGGCTGGTGCTCTATCCACTGCGCCACCTAGCTGCCCCTCTAATGATTGATTATTGCATAAGCAAGGGGTGACAGGATATTGCCACTCAGAACAATGAGCAGGAATCAGAGACCCAGTCCCACCATATCCCACTATCTGTTTTGGAAACCCAGTTATCATAGAAAAGATTGGCATCTGGCAGCCACAGAACTCCAGCACTGTGGAGGCCTGAGGCCTCAAGGCCCTTGTCACACCATTCCCACCTCAAGCAGTCCAGACCCAGACTCATTTGGGATAAAGGGACGAAGGTCTCATCTTCTGGAGCTGCTTCAGGCTGACAAGGGGCGAAGCTAGATCCAGTGGGGTCTAACTGAAGAGGGCAGATAGCTGGTGCTCGTGGTGGCTTCAGCCGGTGCTGAGTGTTTGAATCAGGTCTCAGGTGACTCAGGTTGCCCAAGTGGTTGGAATTTCATTGCTTAGAGTCTGAAAGAAGCAACTGTCACAAATACATTAAAAACACAAGGACTAAAACTGAGCAGAAGAGAATATACAAAAGTGACCAGATACTAGAAACCCACCCAGAAAAGGGCTGAGGGGGAAATAAGGCTATCACAAATGCCTCTTGTCCAAATAACCTTCCCTAGGATAAATACCAAAAACACTTTCCCAAAATTACTGCTTTTCTTTCCTCAAAGGAATAGGTGTAATGGGCAAAGCATTGTGCCCTTCTGAGTATTATCTCTCCCACAAAAAGCCCTAAATTCTCACAAGGAAAAGCTTTCACAACTAGTGCAGATGTTAACACAACAAAAAGCAGGTTGAAGCCTCAAGAGAGGCACATTTGCCAGCCTTTCAAAATTTACTTGCCTGGGAGCTATATGAGGGAATGCAAGAGTTAGGTTGGGAGTTAAAGTTGCTAAGGTCCTGGGCAAACAATCAGCAACATGGGCAGCTGATCTGTTAGCCTGCTTCCCCTCACCTAAAGTGAATCCCCTTCATTTAAAAGAAACAACAAACCTCTCTAGGTTCATGGACAGCTGGCAGTAATCATTTTCTCTGCATTGAATTGTTTGGCTATCAAAAATCCCCTTTCTTTCCATATAGCACCCATGATCATTTAAAACATGAAAAACGCATTTGAAGTTAATATAAATCTTTGATAAGTAACCAAAGGGGTCCAGGACTGGGGTCCAGAGACCCTGACAACCTAGCCCTGCCTTCCATCAACAAACAATATTTACTCTTCTCACACAAAAGGGAAGTTTCTTTATCTATAAAGAAACTCTAGCCCCAGAAGGATGTTATAGCAGCAGCCAGAGAATTCTACAGAGCTGGACTGCCAATTAAAATATATACTTTATTGTGTTCTATATCTTCCACTGACCACTTTCTCTGATTTTCACTTGCTTTGATTACAGAAATTTGCTATAATAGGAAAAATCAGGGACATGATACTTAAATAGTATCAGAACTGGTCCTTCAGGTCTTAACCTGAAAACACATTCAGGATAGAGCATCCTTGAAGCAGTTTACTTAAGTAGCTGTCAATTTTAATAACTCCATCTTAAGACACCCTCAGGAACAATTAGGTGGGTTCTCACCACTGGGTAAACTGAATCAGAAGAATCCCACCTTTAGCAGAGACGAAGATTGTTCTTCTATTTCATTCTCAGACACTTCCACCTGCAACAATTCCTTCTCAGTAGCCCATATGGCATATTCCTTTCAGATGGTGGACCACTGGCTTGATGATCTTTCAGACAGTCATACCTGAGTTTAAAACTCCAAACAAATATCACTTGCAGCCCCAAGAGATTTTATCTCCTACAGCAATTCTCATTAATCAAAGCCTCAGATGAATCTAATTCAAGTATCCCAGTGAATCTTTTACTAAAAGATTCAACCTAAAAGTTCACAGTTTATACAGCTTATCTTTCATATCTAAGTAAATGGTTTTAGGTTCAACATTACAGGTCATTTTGCTTTTAGAATACCCAATATATAGAACAATTCCAAATTGCATAGTATCTATAACAGAAATATTCAAAAAGAGGCAAAAGCAAAAACTATTATTCTCAGAGTCCCCCTAGACAATGAATACAACTTCAAGATGATTCCATACAATCAATTAAAACTCATACAGAATTTCCTAATTCCACATAAAAGGATCTTTCAGATTTAATATTAATAATTTCTTTTTAAGAATGGAGAAATTAATACATCAACTTCCTCCAGTTGAGGAATCCCTACAGCCTTTTTGGGAGCAGCCCCAAACCCATCAAATCAGATTGCATGCAAATGTAGGCTGTTCCTTTAAACAATATAATCAAGGGGCAGCTAGGTAGAGCATTGGTTAGAGCACCAGCCCTGAAGTCAGGAGGACCTGAGTTCAAATCTGGTCTCAGACACTTCCTAGCTGTGTGACCCTGGGCAAGTCACTTAACCCCAACTGCCTCAGCAAAAAACAATATAATCAACTGATATTTCAATCAGCCAAGAGCTGCAGTTCTGCTAAAAAAAGGGCGGCTATACCAGACTTAATGGGGGGGGGGGGAGATTAGATTGTCTCCTGAAAATACTTCCCTTTTTTACTTTGCCACCCTTCCTCCCCATTCCACATGGCATTTCTCTCAACCATACCTTGCTTCCAGACTCCCACTTCTCAAAGCTAAATTTTTAGGGTGCCAAGCCCCCAAAATCTTATTTGCCAGCCAAAGGCAGATCCCAATCTCATAAGGATATCTCCCTTTCCTTTTTCCATATCTCAACCCCAGATGCTAATTGCTCCTTTCATTTCTTAAAAGAGGCAGGCGGTGTGGGGAAAGGGAGGTAGGTTAAACCTTCACCTTTCAAACCAAAAGATTCCTTCCCGTCTCTCCCCATTCCCAAATACCTTCCTAACTTTTTTTTTATTCTTCTCTACGTCCTCTTCACTTTCTTGCTACATGCCTTTTCCTTCTTTCACTCTTCCCAAATACACAGTCTCTCTTCCTTTCTTTTGTCCCTCAAGTCCCTATCCCATTCATATAAACCCCTCTCTTTCCTCCTGTCCTTTTCCTTTCCATTCCTTCAAAACTTTCAAGATTCACAATGTAGTAAATAGCTAAATAATTCCACAAAACTCACACACATGTTCAAAATTAAATTTGACAAAATTTAAAGCATAACTCATAATGTTTACCAATTACCCAGCATGTTTCAGAAGGTAACATAAATTAGCAGGACTTTTTAAAACAAACTATCATTAACGACCAATAGGACAATTTCAGAGAGGCCTGGAGAGACTTGCATGAACTGATGCTGAGTGAAATCAGCAGAACCAGGAGAACATTATACACAGCAACAAGACTATACGATGATCAAGTCTGATAGACATGGTTCTCTTCAACAATGATGTGATTCAAACCAGTTCCTATTGTTCAGCGATGAAGATAATCATATACATCCAGAGAGAGGCCTGTGGGAACTGAGTGTGGACCACAACACAGCATTTTAACGCTTTCTGTGAATATTTCCATGCATTTTGTTTCGTTCTTAGGTTGTTTTTTTTTTCTTCTCTTTCTAGATCTGATGTTTCTTGTGCAGTAAGATAACTGTATAGATATGTATACATGTATTTGATTTGTCATATAATTTATCATATTTAGCATGCATTAGATTACTTGTCATCTAGGGGTGGGGGTGGGGGGAAGGAGGGGAAAAGCTTGGGAAAAAATAGTTTTTGCAAAGGTCAATGTAGAAAAATCACTCATATGTTTTGTAAATAAAAAGCTTTTAATAAAAATAAATTTTAAAAAATGCCTGCTACAAAAAAAACCCAAAAAAACAAGCTATCATTAATCTGAAATCAAATCAAATACAGCTTTTAAAAATTTTCCTTACAGTATTGATGGTTCAATATTCAAACAAATTTCTAAGATCTTATACCCAAAATAACAATCTAACATGCACAAGGCAACAGTAATTATAAAAACCAAATACCCATAAATACAAAAAGATATGGCTTTTTTTTTTCTTTTCTTTCCTCACTTAAGTAAATTTCCTAAATTCCAATTGAATGTTGTAGGCAAACTGAATTACCCTTTGGTTGTATGTATACATGCACATACACACACATAATTTTAAACTGGGTTTTCCAAAACATTTTTTTTTTCTTTTCCCCAAGTTTTGTTGTTGTTTTTTTTTTTCCTCCAACACTGATTGACTTCCACTTTCTTTGTTCTCTCTCTACCCCCTCTCCCAGGCAGAGCTGTTACCCTAGGAAGGAGTAATTTATTGCTGCCTCCTATCAGGTTTTTTTGTTTGTTTGTTTGTGGGGTTTTTTTTTTTTTTTTTTTTGCTTTCTCTTTCTGCTAGAGTTTAAAACAGCTAAACTTTTTTTCTCTTCCTTTTTCTTTAAAACTAGGGCAAGCACAAGTGAAAACCATCAGCATTTTTAAGTACCTTGGCTTTTTTTTTTTTTTTTTTTTCTAATTCGAACTCCTCCCTGACGCTAGGAGGTGGAAGTATAACAAAGAATCCCAGGGATGGAAGGGGTTTTCTCTATCTCATTCTTTCTCCACCTTTTCTTTGCCTCTTTGCCATTGTACTTTGGCATCTTATCCCAATCCTGTAACCGATTCCTTAGAGGACTATCTTTAAAATTCCCCATAGGGAAACTCCCCATAGGAATTTCCTTCCTATACCGGTGTAGGTTACCCTGTCACCAAACAACCCCCCCAAAGCTCTCTCAAGATTAGGCCAAAGCAGCCCAACAACATTTAGACAGCTAATCTTTCCCTCCCCAAAAGGCCTCCATTCCATCTCGAGTGCTTACCTGGAGCCAAACGTGCAGTTTTTTTGGGTCATGACTGGCACCAGGACCGTTCCTCTTTCTCTTTCTTCACTTTCCCTTTGTTCTATACCGAGTTCCCCTGCCTCAGGCTGTTAGATTCCCCAGGAAGAGCGAAATATCTCAGAACAAGCGGCCCTTGGACAAAATTGTCCAGTGGAGCACCCGCTGATCTGAGACCCCCACAGCCTCCCCAAGGAATCCCTTGGATCCCAGAACAAGTCCCCAAAACGGTGTGGGATATTCAGGCCCTCATCTTAATAATTAATACTTCAGAAGCATCTCAAGGTATAGAACAAAGGCTTTATTCAGGAACTCATGAGTACCAGGTGGTCCCACAATGGATCAAATAAGTAGTCCAGAGTTGGGAGAGCCAGAGCCCAGTACATCCTTGTGACTTTTATACAATCCAGAACAAAGAAAGTTCCAAGCCCACACCCCTTTTCCTTTACATACATTCTAATTGGTTATATATGCTTTATTTTCCTCATTCAGGGACTGGAATGTTGGCAGCTTATAAATCAGACTACCTTCTACTTTCCCACCTTGACCACATGATTCCCCGGAAACCAAAACTTAGGCCCTAAGGCTTTGTTTAATTTAATCTATAGTCCTGAGAGATCTTCATTCCAATTGTCACACTCATACCTATTTTACACATACTTATATACATATAGATTGTCTTCTAGTAGAATGTAAACTCCTTGGATTTCCTGTTTCACTTTTCCTTTGTATTGCCAGCATTTCTAGCACATAATAGATGCTTAAATGCTTATTGATTGAGAACCTGTCAAAATCTTTTTGAATCCTGATTCTGTCATCCAGTATGTTAGGACTTTATGTCATCTGCAACTTTGATGAACATGTCATTGAAGCTTTTATTGAAGTCATTGATAAAGATATTAAGTTGTACAAAACCAAGCACAGTTCCTGGGGCATACCCTGGAGTCTTTCTGCCAAATTTACTTTGAACCATTAAAAATTACTCTTTGAGTCCAGACATACAACCAGTTCTAAATCAATCTAATTGAATTATCATTTAGTTTCTATTTTCTTGTCTTCCACAAAAATGTATGAGATACTTTATTAAGAGTTTAACTAAGATCTAGATAAGTAATACTTAAAATATTCCATTAATCACTCTTTTAGTATCCCTATCAAAAAGGAGATTATGATAGTGGGCAACAACCTGTTCTTGATGCTTCCTTTTCTACATATTCACTATTAATCTCTTTCATAAACCATTCCAAAATGTTTCCAAGAATTGCTGACAAAATCACTGGCTTACAAATGCAGATTTTATTCTCTTCCCTTTTTTGAAAATCAGAGTAATATTTGTCCTACTCTAAACTGGAGGCATGTCTCCATTCTCCACAATCTTTTAGATATTATCTACTAAGCAGCTGGTACATATGCCAGTCCTTTCATTACGTAAGAATGTAGTTAATCTAGGCCCAGCAATTTGAATTCATCAATGAGTTAGGTGATTCTTCCTTTCTTCTCATTTATCTTGAATAACAAATCCTTATTAACTATTTTTGTTCCAACATTTCCAATGCAAATGTCATTGACTTCAGAGAAAACAGGGGAGAAATGGGATATATGGTCTCAGACCCTTAACATTCCCTAGCTGTGTGACCCTCGGGAATAACAAATACTTATTTTTCCCCCAGAAAAAAAAAAAAAAAAAAAAAAAAAAAGAAAAGAAATGGGATACAATGGAAAGATTCACTCTGAAGAGATCTAAGTTCAAATCTCACTCTGATATTTGACCATAACTAAGTCACTTGGACTCGTTGGGCCTTAATTTCTTTTATTAAATGATGAACTAACTGTCCCCTAAGGTCTCTTCTAGATCTAAAACTATGAAAATAAGTGAGCAACTCTGCCTTTTCCTTGTTGCCAAGCATTATTGTCTATTAATCAAATCTTCTCTTCTTCTAATAATTGGGGTGGAAGGGAACAACTCTTTTTGTTATGCTTGGTCTTCCTAGCCATGCTCAATTTATTCTGAATTTTCTCATTCTTGACATGTTTTTACAGGAGGAGAGATGAGACACGTGCATAAATCATCAATTTGGTGAGATAGCATTACTCAAATGGAAGATGTTGGGGATTTTCTTCCAGAAGACAAAAGGACCGGAACATTTGTGGACAGTTGTGTTGGCCTATTACATGGTTGTGCGTAGTTTTTTTCCATTGCCTGCATAACCAGAACTGTTGGTATTTTTTAAATGGCTTGGCAATTTTGATACACTCAGGTCTGAGGGTAAAAGTGACCCATTCACAGCATGAAGCAAGGGAGAAGAGAATAAAGATTGTCTCTTTTCCTTAACTTAGGTCTTGAGAAATAGGTCTGTATCTTTGGCCTTTTTGTTCATTCTTTTCTGTTCTAGGTGCAGGAAGTAGAATTTCTGATCTGGCCTGGGAATGTGATTCTTGGGGATATAGGAGTCTAGAAATACAGGATAGTTGTGGCAGTTGTCCTAGCAGCAACATCCTGAGGAGCTTATGTACTGAACTCCATCCCAACAGAAGTTGGCACAGCTTTGCACTCGAATATAATGGGATTAATGCTATATAAGAATTGAGTTAATCTATGAATCTGATCCTCTCCATCCTTCTCCCAGTGAAGGATGCAATGGAGGTATTAAGGAAACATGTTTGCATTCTTATTCTTGTTACATTTTTAAAGTAAGGTTAAATTATTAAATGGAGTTGGATTGCTAATCACTGGGCCCCTAAATATGAAGGGAAGATAGCTAGTGAGGACTTGAGCCAATATCAGAGTAAAAAGACTCTCCAGTCCTTTAGAAGTACTAAAGAAGCCTGAAAGGGATAAAGTATAATAGGCTGGGATCTTAGAAAGTGAGTATAGAGTCAAAATGTTATACCACAGTCTATGCATCTTTTGTTATCTGTTCTTGTTTTCATAATCTCCAAAGTAAATGCTCATTAATCAAGACTTCTTTCCTACAAAAAATGTTCACAAGTAGTTGTGCTTTCCAATAAAATTACTTCAAAGAATATAGACATATACATCTTTTGTTTATATGGGCTTCAAATTTAAAATTTGAAGAGTCAGGAATAGATAGGGAGTTATCACCACCATGCCATTAGACAAGTGCCACAGGCTAATTATTTAATTTGGACACCTGAATGACCAAAACCTATGTTGCATTTAGGGTGAGAAGGAATCAATGCTATTTCTGAAAACTTTATCTTGTGGCTTAATGTTATGAAAATTTTGCTAGCAGCATTTATTGAGTCCAGCCTACCTACTAAAAACGAGATAGCCCAAGAAATGGGAGGTAACAGATTAATTTGTAATTTAAAATTTTATATCTCAAAATCTAGGGGTTGGGAGGATACCAGAAAACAAAAAAAAAAGGTGACTATTTTAATGGACCAATGGTAATTTAAATTATTTCTGGATATTATTCCATAAAATAATTTAGACTTCCTATAAATACTGCTCTTGTAAACAAAGGGGTCATTAGTTGTTTCTATTATCATCCTGACATATTTCATAAGTGCTGAGCATTTACTCATTATTGCCCACCCAACCACCTTCATTTTGGCTCTCCATAGCTAAGATTCTTTTTATTGTGCAACATAAGCCTCAGGTATCTCAAGGCAATAAAAAAGTTTTGCAAACGACGATGATACTATCATTGAAATTCAGTGCTCATTAAATTATCCAATAATAGCTACCCATGGGATTATAAACTAGATGTTTAAATTAGGGAAAGCTAAGAATGTCAACTATCCTTTTTCATTTTTGAGGGAATAGTGTTCCCCTTAACTTTAAAGTCATCAGAGTTCACATAATTCCATTGGCCTACCGTGTCTTATTTGGAATGAAATTAATAGTAAGTGGTAAGAGCAATGAAAATGATGAGACTTGGAAAACATCCTGTCTCTGTCTCAAGTTATTCCTGTTTTGAGAGACAGTGAATCAAGACTCTTTCCTGTTCTCCAGCACTGTTTCATGTGTTTATATGAGTAGCTTGTTGACAGCGTCCTCTGATGTAAGCCAGAGAAATCAGCATTTGGGCAGCCAAGGTTTTTTTGTTTGTTTTTTTGTTTTGATGTTAATTTGTGATTTTCTTTTTTTTTTTCTTTCTTTTTTTTTTCTTTTCTTTTTTTTTTTTTTTTACTAAAGCTTTTTATTTGCATAACATATGTATGGGTAGTTCCTCAGCATTGATCCTCACAAAGCTTTCCGTTACAAGTTTTATCCCCAGTCCCTTCCCCTCCCCTAGATGGCAGGAAGTCCACTACATGTCAATAATGTTAAAATACTTAACAAGTTGTTGTGCAAGAAAAATCCCATCTACAAAAAAAAAAAAAAATCAGAGAAAGGAAACACAACGCAAGCAAACATCAACAGAGAGCATGAAAACGTTATGTTGTGGTCCACATTTCATATACCTCTCTCTGGCTGTATATGGCTTTCTTCACTGAACAATTGGAACTGGTTTGAGACATTTCTTTGTGGCAGAGAGCCATGTCCATCAGAATTGATCATCATGTAATACTGTTGTTGCCATGTATAATGATCTCCTGGTTCTGCTTGTTTCACTCAGCATCAGTTCATGCAAGTCTCTCCAGGCCTCTCTGAAATTGTCTTGCTAGTCGTTTCTTACAGAGCAATAATATTCTATGACATTCATATACCATAATTTATTCAGACATTCTCCAATTGATGGGCATCCCTTCAGTTTCCAGTTTCTAGCCACTACAAAAAGGGTTGCCACAAACATTCTTGCACATGTGGGTCCTTTTCCCTCCTCTAAGATCTCTTTGGGATATAAGGGCAGCCAAATTTAGATGGTTGGTTTTCAGCTCTGTATTCATACTCACTATGTTAATATACTTGAGAAATATTAGGCAACCATAGTCCCTTGCTGCTGACATGAAAATTCAGGAAATCTTTGTCTCCTCCCAAATGAGTGATGGCAGCAAGCAATTAAGGCTCATGCCTCCTAGGATACTCATCAGATTATGTGATCTCTAATTGAATTTTAGACTTCCCAATATTTTGAAATATCACTGGAGAAACAAAACATAGGGAATGCTAATACAAATAATATAAATATGCTAATAGCTATTGAATTGGAACTTTTAGTATTATGGGGCTTTACATCAGGAAATTATTGATAGTAAGAACCTATCTGTAAAAACTGTTTATAGCAGTTTTAATTGTGATAACTAAAAACTGGGAACACACACAAAAAGGGGAAAATCACAGTATTTAAATAATGAAATTTTGCTGCATTGGAAAAAATAACAAATAAGAATTCCTCCCTCATTGGAGTATGGGGATTTGTTTGGAGAGTATGAATTGAATTAGAGATGGTCACTGAGGTCCCTTTCAACTCTAAAATTCTATGATTCTGTAATCCAGAGAAACAAAAGATGACTTTTTTCATTTGACATCTACAGTGTTCCAATTATTATTCTAGGTGCTGAAGATACATAGACAAAATGAAACAATTCTTGCCCTCAAATAGCTTATGACCTACAGGGAAAGCAAAGGAAAGATGGACAGTCATGAATATAATCTCTTTTTACCTATATATGCTTTCTTGAAAGGGAAATTTATTAATACATATTTTGAATCCTCCCTCATGTTCTGCTGGGCACAAGTAACAATGTTTTTTTTTTTTTATTTTGTTTTGTTAATTCCCTTTTCTATCTTTCTTTTTCTATTTTGTTTTTTCTTAATTTGTATTTACTTTTAAATATTTTTTAAAACATTGAAAAAAAGATAGAAGTGAGGAAAGAGTAGATGTCAGCTATGAGGAATAGTTTAGAATGAAGTAATGCAGACTGAAGAAAGCAACATCAAGAAAACAATATGCACAATGATTACAACAATATAAAAAGTGAATATTGAAAGGAAACAAAATTCAAGTCAAACACAATACCTACCATATAATTAACATGAAAGAACAAATCTCTTTTTTTTATTAACAGTTAATAAATATAAACATAACTATAATGATCAGGAATAGAATTTACTAGGAAAAAAAGGCAGGGGTTAGTAATCATTGATCCCAGATACAATTAAAGCTAAAATAAAATTTAACTGAAAAAGAAAAATTGGGAAACTACACTGATATGTCAGCCATATTAATCAATATTATTTTAGATTATTTAAGATAACTAGATAGTGTAAGGCTGGAATATTGCTGTGCTATAGGAAATGATGAGTTGGTAGATTTAGGAAAATATGGAAATACTTGGATTCATGAAGGATGATGTTATGGACATTCAGAGAAAACAGAAGACAAACAAGTACAAGACAAAAAGCAAAATGTTTATGAACATACATGTGTGTATATGTGTGTGATATTATAGTTATTTATTGTGTGTGTATAAAGCATGTATATGTGTGAATAATATGTATGCATGTATGTCAATACATATGTACTTAATTGTAGCCTTTTTGAGGGAAATGAAGGAAAAAACAGAATAAAGTAAAAAGTACACAGCAGAGAATAAAAGAACTACAAGGAAGCAAAGAAAAAACAGAACAACTCTGAAAAAAATGTGTAGCAATTGTTATATAGGATTTCTTGAAATGGAAATTTGTTTTGTACTTTGAATCATTTCAAGTTCTGCTGTACATATGGCAATGTTTTTGTTTTTCTGAGTTTTTTTCTTTAAAATTTCTTTTGTATTTGTATATTCTTTTGTAATTAAAATTAATTAAAAACTATTTAGGGGCAGCTAAGTAGTGCAATGGGTAGAGCACAAGGCCTGAAGTCCGGAGGACCTGAGTTCAAATTTGAACTTAGACACTGAACACTTCCTAGCTGTGTGACCCTGGGCAAGTCACTTAACCCCAATTGCCTCAACAAAACAAAAACAAAAACAAAAACAAAAAAAATACAACTATTTGGAGGAAATGAACTTCACAGGGGTAGGAATGTTTGTTGGGAAGAGTCTGTTGTGTCAAAATAAATTGTATCAATGAATTAAATCAATGAATCAACAAGTATTTATTTGTTATGTACCTATTATACACCTGCTACTTTAATAGAGATGAGGATAAACAATAAATGAAACAATCCTTCCTCTCAAGTAGTTTATATTCTACTAGAGATGGGGGAAAACAACACATACATACAAAAGTTTGAAGGGATGTATATATGTGGCATCCTGTGTTTTTTTCCCCCTCAGGCAGGTTATATGAGTCCATATAAATATGTCTAGATGTGACTCAAAGGGAGGCAAGAACAGATATCTCTAGAGTATCCTCCTCACACTCCAGGAGGCCAAGTAGGAGATTGGGACCAGAAATTTTTTTATTCTGTTCTTCCCATAGAGAGAAGGAACTGGCTAGAATCTGTTCCCTTAAATATTGTTAACCTAGGAGAGATAATTTTTAGGTTCATGTTACCTTCCTGATTGTTATCACTTGCATGGGTAAATAGGACCCAAGTTCTATATCTAAGACTTGATTTTCTTCCCACTAAATACCTGTTCCACAATAAGTATAGAGAAAAAAATCAATTTATCTAAATAGATGATAAACAGAAATCAGAGAAAGTTTCCAGAGGAGACAATATATTAGACTTCATAGAGGGTATAAGCTTTCACTTTCGATGTGAGACAACTCAGCTCACTTCTTGAAGTCCATCAAGTCTTTAGTGAAGCATACCAGGATTAGGGACATAATGGAAATGTCCAGCTCCTCTACAAGAATAGTCTTTCACTCCTCTCAGGGATGTAAAGAGAGGTTGTAAGAGAATATCTTTCTCTCAAAGTTTAAAGCCCAGAAGATCAGGAGTTCTCTCTAGTTTTCACCAATTCTATGCACACACACGCATGTATAATATTTACATATATGTGTATATATGTATTTATATTTAAAATACATGCTATATATTCATACATACAGAATAAATACAAAGTAATTAAGTACAATACCATTCGAGAAAGTGGACAAGAAAGGTTTTGTGTAAAAGTGGTACTTGAACTATGCTTTGAAGGAAGAAATTCCATAAGGCAGAGGTAAGGATGGGTGCATTGTTATTGTTGTTTGTCCTTTGTTTTCAAAGAGAATAGAATATCTCCACTTGAATGTGAATTGGCTTTAAATGAGGCAGAGATGCACACAGTGGTCAGCCTCACTCTTCCTGAGTCATCAAAGTTCAGTGGCAGGATAACATCAAGATGACTGGCAATGGCCCAGGATGTAGTGGATGACCTTGGTGTCTCTGATGCACTCCACAGCTTTTGCTTCAGTTGGCTTCATGGTTGTTGGAATAAATTGTTCTCATCAGGCCATTCAGCTGGGGGATGTCTTTATATGCTTGGAGTAGAAATTTAGAAGCCCATTGTCAATCTGGTTTAGTTTGTCTACTGAGACAGTTTACTTGAGTATAGCCACTGTGCATACTACAGCTTCTTAGAACCACGGGTGGGGGTTGGGTTGAATCAACTAGACACCAAAGATAAATAAGCAGCCCTGCAAAGGGTTTGGCAAACACTCTCACCAGAGGTGCTAGTTCTTGAAAACCTCATATATCCCATTACAGATATGAGAAACAACCAATGCAAAGGCAAGATAAGAGATGTGATACCATGTATTAGTTTAAAAAAAAAAAGTCCAGATTGGCTGGATCATAGTTCCTATTTTTTACCTTGAAGCAAAGAGAGACCGTGGACTAGAGTTGACCAGAGTACTAACATGATCAGATCTGCACTTAAAAAAAATCATGTTGGAAGCTATGTGAAGGATGTATGGGAATAGAGAAAGATTTGAAGCAAGACCAATTAGGAGGGTTTTTATAAGAATCTAGATAATGGTGATGAGCGACCAAGATGTATAGAAATGGCAAGATTTAACAACTAGATGTATATGTTTTGTGTAAGAAAGTGATGAACCAAGGATAATGATGAGATTGGGAGACTGTAAGAATGGTGGTATTCTTGACAGAAATAGGGAAATTCAGTAGAGGGGAAGATTGGGGGTGGATGGCTGATGGTGGTACAATATAGTAAATTCTTTTTTGAACAGATTGAGTTTGAAATGTCTCTGAGACATTCAGT
Source organism: Myrmecobius fasciatus (assembly GCA_023553655.1). Lineage (NCBI taxonomy): Eukaryota > Metazoa > Chordata > Mammalia > Dasyuromorphia > Myrmecobiidae > Myrmecobius > Myrmecobius fasciatus. The sequence continues at coordinate 411,252 of JAJPUD010000616.1, read as the reverse complement.
TTGAAATATATAAGGCATCAGTGATATAGGACTGAAGTTCTACAAACAGATTGGCCCTGGGCAATATAGATTTTTCAATCATCTTCTAGACATAAAAATTAGGCTTCATGGGAACTAATGAGATCACCAAGTGAAAAATTTTAGAGAGGGCTAAGGGCAGAGCATTACCCCAGTTAGCAAGCATAATATGAATAATGGTCCAGCAAAGGAGACTAAGAGGGAAAAGTCGGAGAAGTGAGGAGAGAATCAGGAGATTATTGTTTTGTAAACCTGAGAGGATATTCAGGAGTACAAAGGTAGCCAGTAGTGTTAAATGCAGCAGAGAGGTAAAGAAAGATGAGGACTAAGAAGACAGCAGATTTAACAAATGAGGTTGCTGGTAACTTTGGAAAGTAGTTTCAGTTTAGGGATGATATAAAAAGCTATACTGCAAAGTGTTTAGGAGTGAACAAAAGAAATGGAAGTAATGAGTTTAAATAGATTTTTTTCTTAGAATTTGGCTGAGAAGATTAATTATGACTTTTGTTCTCTGTGCATTAAAAAAAGTACTTCTATGATTCTTTTTTCTATCTTTGACTTTTCTTCTTTTTTTCTCCCCTACCCTATCACTTTCTTCCTCCTTCCCATACCCTTTCTCCATTGGGAAAGAGAAAAAAAAAAGAAAAACAAAGTCCTTAGGAATAAATATTTATAGTAAAGCAAAAGTATCCTCATATTGATCTTCCAAAAATATGTCTAATTCTGCACTTTGAGTTTATTATCAGTTGATGGCATAATGGATTCAAATCTGGATTCAAATGGATTCAAATTCAGACACTAGTTATGTGAACCTGGGTTTAGCCTCTATTTGCCTTGATTTCTTTGATTATAATATGGGAATAATAATAGCAAGGACATTATGAGAATCAAATGAGATAATATTGCTAAAGAGCTCTTAGTACAGTGCCTGGACCATATATAAATACCTGTTTCTTTTCCTTTCCTTATTTCTATGCAGATGATGCTCAAATGTATATACTTCTCTCCTGAGCTCATTTTACATCACTGTTTCTACCTCTTACACATTTTGAATGGGATGTCCAAATACTCAAAAATAGATTTCATCTTTATTCCTCAACTCTGCTCTCTTCCACATTTCCCTGTTACTTTGAGAACACCAGTAGTCTCCTAATCACTCAGGCTTGCAGATTATAGTATTCCTCAACTCCTAAATGAGAGGAACAGAGGAGAGAGAGTTCTAGAATAACTGCTAGAGAAATGAGATCAAGAACACACATAAAGGGATGGTCCTTGGGCAATAACAGAAGAATCATATTATTCTCAGAGATTGGCTATTTTTGTTATTCCATCATGTTCAATTCTTCATGACCTCCTTTGAGGGTTTTCTTGGCAAAGATATTGGAGAGGTTTACCATTTCTTTCTTCATCTCATTTTACAGATGAGGAAAGTGAGGCAAACAGGATTAAGTAACTTGCCCACAGTCACACAGCCTGTCTGGTCTGATTTATACTTGTCTTCCTGACTCCAGGACTGGCATTCTAGTCACTGTACCACCTAGTGGTCCCACTATTAGGGATTGGGAGAATACAAAGTAGAATGAGGGATGATCTCAAAGGCTTATAACATACAGAGAAAGGAAGAAGGCAAAAGAGGGAACTTGTGGCAAATAGCTTCAATTTTGTCAAAAAAGAAGTAAGGTTCTCAACCAAATTGGAGAAGGGAGAAATGTAGATTTCAAGAGAAGTTTGGAACAGTTTCTGTGGGAAGCAGGATAGGGTATCAATTAGGAATAAATAAAAGCATTGCTTGCTACCGTGAGGGCCTAGTTGAAAGGAGATAATATAAATTTGTATTATACCCAGTGACTTTTTCTTTTTTGTTCGATTTACCCCAGCTCTGCTTAGAACATGACTAGGACAGGAGACAGATTGTGAGAGTAATCATTGTTTTGAGTTTTGGAAGAAATAGCTATCATCAAAGAGGTTAAAGGATTCAAGAGTAAAGAATACAACCACATTATAGAATGCTCTAAATCATTAATAATAAGAGAAATACAAATCAAAATAACATGGGGGTTTGGACTTGCACTCTGCAAATTGGCAAAGATAATAATAGAATTTATTTGGAAGGGTTACAGAAAGAACGACATTGCTGATGGTATTATGAATCAGTGTAACCATTTTAGAAAGCAATTTGGAATTAAGTAAACAAAATTACTATCCTTTGACCCAGAGATTCTATTGATTAAAAAAAAGTCCCCATATCAGAATACTTATAGCAGGGGCAGCTAGGTGGCACAGTAGATAGAGCACCAGTCCTGAAGTCAGGAGGACCTGAGTTCAAATCAGATACTTAACACTTCCTAGCTGTGTGACCCTAGGCAAGTCACTTAATCCCAATTGCCTCAGCAAATATACACATATAAAGTATATAGCAGCATTTTAAAATTTTGTCATAGCAAAGAATTTAACAACATAGATTCCCATCAATTGGGGAATGGTTAAGCAAATTAGAAAACATTTTTAAAAGAATGAGTATGTACTTGACTTGGTGAACTCTAGGAAACAAGAAAAGTCAAAGTCACAGAAAAGGTAATAGCCTAAGAAAGTGCTGAGGAGTAAAAGGAATTAGAGGTTATGATGAGAATCAAGAATAGGTTTAGAGGGAATGAGACACAGTGAGAAATAGAATAATAGAAAGTCATAGTCAGATGTAAGTAGTTTTTTCAATTCAAGTCAACAAGAATGATTAAAAGCACATAATATGTCAAGGACTATGCTAAGCATTAGGGATAAAAAGGCAAAAATAAACAAACAAAACTGTCCCTGCTTTGAAGGAAGTTATATTTGAATTACACCATTGTTATCATTTGGTGGTCATTTAGCTTCCTCATTTGGCTACAATGTAATTTTGTTATGTTGGTAGGTATTATCAGCAGGTATATGGTAATTGATAGTTGGACTTGAATGAAACACTTAATTTCTTCAATATATCACATTATAAGCACTAACTGAATAAAATTAGCTGTTTTGCTATTTGCTATTGAACAACTTTTGGTTTTCTTTTTTTCTTCCCCTATCTGGTTCTTCCAACATATTTAGAATATAACTTTCAGGAGAGCACAAACTGAAGATTTCATAGAACTCTGTATAAGAGGGATGATCAGGGGAATCCCCGGAACTGCTGGACTGGTGCATCTCCCAAATGTGCTTTGGCTCTGTGGAGAGTTCTTGCTCTCTTGGCTAAATGCCACATAATCAGTGTCTCCTCATATTCTATGTTCCCATGACTGAGGACTATGTTAAAAAGTATTGGTACCTGGGCCAGGAAAAGCTGCCAATCAATGGGTCATGAGGAGTATAGAGAGGTAACTTGAGGATGGCCTCTTTATTGGAACAACACTAATAGCTCTCCTTTGGACTTCTTTAAAGAGGGAAGGGATTTCTCACCTTTCCTTCTTCCTCCAGCTGTAAAAACAACTGCAACAAGAATATGCACTTGCCTAGACCACCCTACTCATCAGTTTCTATTTTATCTTTCTTTCCCTGAACCCAGATCACCAAATAGTGATCCTCAGAAACTTTCCCAGCCTTGTCAGTATCCTTGTGAGTTTGAGAGGTCAGGTGCTGGTTACCCTGAAGAATATGATTTTTACAACTTCCCAGGGGAAAAGACCACTACATGGAGGATTTTGTTGTTGCCACCTAGCTGCCCCATATAGAGGATACTACAGCTGAAAGAATTAAGCCCCAAGACAGTCTCAGACTTGTCAATATATACTGACTTGTGAGTTGCTCAGATAGTACAAACGAAAGATAAACATGAAAAATCTGTGGCAGTCCTATAAAATTGTCTTCGCTTCCTGGGAGAAAATGATAGGTGGTGGGCTATTATTTCATGTCTTGAGTATTAAATATATGCTTGTGAGTCTTCTGTACTTCAAATGATTCTTTTGTGGTGGAAGAAATAAATATATCTAAAACTAATATCTACTTTATCCTATATCTCTTATCTATTTTGTAAAAGTGTATATAGTCCTTTTCTAGAAGAGATCCTGCAAATCTGTTTGGGAAACTCTAGACCATATCTAAGCTCTGTTGGAGAAATTTTCCCTGGAACTTTTGGGTAGGGGCACAATAAATCAGAGAATATTAAGAAAAGCAAACTCCCCCCGTTATGAGCTTTATTAGCTTGGACATTTTACTGAGGAGCCTCTCCTGGACTGCAGGTTGCAACCACGTTTTAAAACTCAGGAAAAAAGATGCCAGTATGAGGTAATAAAAATAAGCATATAAACATCAGAATGGAATAGACCCCAGCAGGGCATTTGTTTTTTCCTATGTGGGCAGCTAAACAGGGGGCAGAAAGGAGGGATGTGGTTGCTGACCCATGCCAGGAGCTTGGATTATGTTACATATTTCAAAGATCTGGGACCCTGGTGGTAGGCCTTTGTTAGTTTCAAAGTTTTGATGAATCCCAAGCAATGGTTGAAGAATAAACTCCCATGGGAATCTACAAATATTCATCACAGGCAATTTTTTTTTTCCTGAAGCAATTGGGGTTAAGTGATTTGCCCAGGATCACACAGTCAGAAAGTGTTAAGTGTATGAGGTCACATTTGAACTCAGGTCCTCCTGACTTCAGGGCTGGTGCTCTATCCACTACACCAACTAGCTGCCCCAACAGGCAACTTCTTTTAACTAATCAGTCCCCTGATGCTGCTTAGCTCTGTCTGCTTTTATGACAATAAAGCCCTTTCCTTTGAGAAATGAGTCTGGGTCTCTTGGTAATTTTTACCAATTGAACCTGCTTTCCCACTGCAAGAAGTTTATCTATATATCTATATCTATCTATCTACACACACATATACACACATACATATATGTATATATACACACATACATATATGTATATATACATATATATACATATACACACAACCATACACACACATTATCACTGTCCCTTTTAAAGTGGTTACTTTGAAATGCACTCATTTCTTTTTTAAAATGATTTTATTTTTAAAATCATCAAGCATTCTTTTTATTCTCCCTCCAATCTGTTCTCAGTCCCCTACCCACTGGCAAAAAAGAAAAGAAAAATGAAAAACAAAGCCATTGTTACAAATATGGATAGTTAAAACAAAATAAATTTTCACATTGGCCATATCCATACTCTGCATCAGTTTATACAGGTTTTCTCAGGTTTCTCTGAAACTATTTTGTCATTATGACAAATAGTATTCTAATAAATTTCCATACCAATTTGTTCAGAAATTCTTCATTTGGTAGATGCCCCTTAGGTTTCATTTCTTTCCCTACACAAAAAGAGATGACTAGTCTTTTATTTTAATATCTTTGCTGAAAACATTTTTGCTTAATCCTGGTAAATTGTCTTCAGTAATCTTTTTTTTTTAATTAAAGCTTTTTATTTGCAGAATATATGAGTGATTTTTCTACATTGGCCTTTGCAAAAAATTTTTTTGTTCCAAATTTTTCCCTTTTCCCCCCACCTCCACCCCTAGATGACAGGTAGTCTAATATATGTTAAATATGTTAAATTATATAACAAATCCAACATATGTATACATATCTATACATTTATCTTACTGCACAAGAAAAATCAGATCTAGAAAGAGAAAAAAACAACCTAAGAAGGAAAACAAAACATAAGCAAATATTCACAGAAAGTGTTAAAATGTTATGATCCACACTCTGTTCCCACAGGCCTCTCTCTGGATGTATATGACTATCTTCATCGCTGAACTATAGGAACTGGTTTGAATCACCTCATTGTTGAAGAGAACCATGTCCAAAAGAATTGATCATCGTATAGTTTTGTTGCTGTATATAATGATCTCCTGGTTCTGCTCATTTCACTCAGCATCAGCTCATGCAAGTCTCTCCAGGCCTCTCTGAAATCATATTGTTGGTCATTTCTTGCAGAACAATAATATTCCATAACATTCATATACCATAATTTATTCAGCCATTCTCCAATTGATGGGCATCCATTCAGTTTCCAGTTTCTTGCCACTACAAAAAGGGCTGGCATAATCTTTTGAATAGCTTCAATCAATTTCCTTTGAGAACAGATATAGTTTTTATGATCAAAAATCAACAAATAATAATTTTGATCAATATAGTGGGAGATGAAGCTATAATGAATAAATATAAAGTCTTATATTGAAAGTTCCAGGCATTACAAACTCAGAGAGATGTGAAAGTGTTAGTCAGATTTCTATTGGTCAATGCTTAACAATCAGTTTTTTGAGGGAAAAATATCCAGGCACACTTTTAATCTGCATTATTAACATTCTCTGCATCATTTTTAAAGCCTGGATAATTAACAAAATAATAAATATACCCCTGATTTATAGCTTTGGTTGCTTTCCAAGTTCTAATTGCACTCAATGAAAATTTCTGGAGCTAGCTCCAGTACACTTTTTTTTTTTTTTTTTTTTTTGAGAATAAACTCCATGTGCAATTATGGCTATGTTACTTGAAGAACAATGTATAGATTTAAATGATAGTCCTATTATATTCTGCTCTAATCAGACTACAATTGGAGTAGTATGTTTAGTTCTGGCTATGATAAACTAGTAAATACCCAGAATCTATGATAAGAATCACACCATTGGCCATCCAGTTCAACCTTATACAAGGTATTTCTACTATTATACACCCAAATGGTTGTTTACCCTTGAAGATTTCCAAGGAATAGGAATTCACCACCTCTTGAAGTAAGTCATTCCACTTTGGGGTAGTTTTGTTTATAAGTTTTTCCTGGAGTAGCTATATAGCACAGTAGATAGAGCTCCAGCTGAGGAGCCAGGAAGGATCTGAGATGAAATTTCAACCACAGACCCTTGCCAGTACTATAAATCTCGACAAGTCAGTTGCCTCAAAACAACAACAAAGGTTTTTTTTTTTTTTTTTTCTGAGATCAAGCCTAAATTTGCCCCTTTGCAATTTCTATCCACTGCTAGTTTACCTTTTAGAGCAAACAGCAGAAGTCTAATCCCTCCTTCTTTTAAATATAATACTTGAATACACTGAGGTATCTTGTCTTCTTTTCTCTAGGATAAACATGCACAGTACCATCAAATGATTTTAGTGTATTATGAATTTAACATCTTCTTCTTAAATCATGGTACTTAGAATTGAATGCAGTACTGCATCAAGGGCAAAATACAATAGGATCATATCTATCTCGACTCCTATAGACTGTCTTTTCTAATGCAGCCCAAGATGCAAAAGCTTTTTTCTTTTTTGTTTTTTTTTTAAATTTTATTTGCATAACATATGTGTGGGTAATTCTTCAACATTAACCCTTACATAGCTTTCTGTTACAAATTTTCCCCCCAACTCCCCACCCCTCCCCTAGATGGCAGGATATCCACTACATGTTAATTATGTTAAAATATTGGCAAATCGAATATATGTATACATATTTCCAAACTTATCATTGTTGTGCAAGAAAAATCTTATCTACACAAAAGATATATCAGATAAAGGAAACACATTGTAAGCAAACATCAATCAAGGAGTATGAGAATGTTATGTTGTGGTCCACATTTTACATCCCTCTCTCTGGGTGTATATGGCTATCTTCAGTGAACAACTGGAGGTGGTTTGAAACATTTCATTGTTGAAGAGAGCCATGTCCATCAGAATTGATCGTCATATAGTACGGTTGTTGCCGTGTATAATGATCTCCTGTTTCTGCTCATTTCACTCAGCATCAGTTCATGTAAGTCTCTCCAGGCTTCTCTGAAATCGTCCTGCTGGTCATTTCTTACAGAACAATAATATTCCATAACATTCATATACCATAATTTATTCAGCCATTCTCCAATTGAAGGGCATCTATTCAATTTCCAGTTTCTAGCCACTACAAAAAGGGCTGCCACAAACATTCTTGCACATATGGGGCCCTTTCCTTCCTTTATGATTTCTTTGGGATATAAGCCCAAAAGAAACACTGCTGGATCAAAGGGTATGCGCAGTTTGATAACTTTTTGAGCATAGCTCCAAATTGCTCTCCAGAATGCTCCACCAACAATGCATCATTTTTGAGCATAGCTCCAAATTGCTCTCCAGAATGCTCCACCAACAATGCATCAGTGTCCCAGCCCTCCCACATCCCCTCCAACATTCATCATTAACTTTTCCTGTCATTTTAGCCAATCTGACAGGTGTGTAGTGGTACCTCAGAGTTGTCTTGATTTGCATTTCTCTCTGATCAATAGTGATTTGGAGCAACTTTTCATATGACTATAAATAGTTTTAATTTCATCCTCTGAAAATTGTCTATTCATATCCTTTGACCATTTATTGATTGGAGAGCAAAAGCTTTTTTGGCTGCCCACCTGAATCCAACTGAGCTTGCAGTCCACTAAAGCTCCCAGATTCTTTTCTAAAATAATTGCTATCATTTAGAACTATGCCCAAAGGGCTATCAAACTGTATATATCCTTTGATTCCGTAGTGTCTCTACTGGGTTTATATCCCAAAGACATCATATAAAAGGGAAAAGGACATACATATGCAAAAATGTTTGTAGCAGTCATTTTTGTAATGGCAAGGAATTGGAAATTGAGTGGCTGCTCATCAGTTAGGGAATGGCTGAATAAATTATGATATATGAATATAATGGAATATTATTGTTCTATAAGAAATGAACAAGCTGATTTCAGAAAAGCCTGGAAAGATATACATGAACTGATGCTGAGTGAATCGAGCAAAACCAAGAGAACATCATACACAATAACAAGATTATATAATGATCAACTGTGATGGACTTGGCTCTTTTCAACAATGAGATGATTCAAGGCAGTTCTAATAAACTTTTGACAGAAAGAGCCATCCACATCTAGAAAGAGAACTATGGAGCCTGAATGTGGATCAAAGTATATAGTATTTTCACCATCTTAAAATATATATATATATATGTATGTATTATACATCTCTCTATATATACACATATATGTGTGTATATGTAACAACAAAGTGATCAATAAAGCAATAAAGCCTTAAATAAAAAATTGCATCTATACTTATATTTGTTGGGGGGGGAGGGTTGTATCTAAGTGTAAGATTTTATGATCATCTCTTTTAAATTTCATCTTATAAGATTCAGCCCAGTACTTTATCCTGTCAAGATACTTTTGAATCCTTTTATCTATTGTATCCCTCTCAGCTTTGTAACATCTGCAGGTTTGATAATAATTCTATCTATGCCTTTATTCAAGTTATACATTTGATAGCATAAGGCCAATGGAAGATCCCTAGGGATTTTCTATTAGAAATTAACTGCCTGTTCATAGGTGAAGTATTTAAGAACTACTTAAGAATTCTTAAGGGAGCACCAGTCCCGAAGGCATAAGGACCTGAGTTCAAATTTGGTCTCAGACACTTAACTTTCCTAGCTGTGTGACCCCAGGCAAGCCACTTAACCCCAATTGCCTCAGCAAAAAAAAAAAAAAAAAAAAAAGAATCCTTAAGGAACTATTCTTTGGCTCTCTTAATCCTTCTGATTTTATTATCTAATCCATCTATTCATCTTATCCATAAGAATAGCATGGTATACTTTAGCTTTGCTAAAATCTAGATAAACTAAATCTATAGCATTTCTATGATTTACTAGAAAAAAAGGTTGGTGTGTCATAACTAATTCTTCACACACCCAAGAAATATATTTTAATAAGTTTTTTCTCAATTACATGGAAACAAACATTTTTAACATTCACTTTTTAAAAGTTTGAGCTACAACTTCTCTTTTCCCATTCCCTTCCTTGAAAAGAGCAATTTGATATGGATTATACATGTGTAGTCATGTAAAACATGTTCCTCTTAGCTTTGTTGCAAAAGAAAAGACCAAAATAACAACCATAATAAAGTTTTTTAAAAGTACACTTCATTCTTCTTAATAATAATCTCTGGATCCAAGATAATTCTAAAAGACTTGGGATGGAAAGTGTCATCCACATCCAGAGACAGAACTATGGAGACTGAATATGGATGGGAGAATAGTATTTTCATTTTTTTGTTTGTTTTTTCTTTTCCATTTTTTTCCCCTTTTGGTTCAATTTTTCTGGAAATATGTTTAAAAGGATAGTATATGTTTAACCTATATCAGATTGCTTGTTGTCCTGGGGAAGGTGGGAAAGAAGGGAGAGAATGAGAAAAAATCAGGAACTCATAAAATTACAAAAATGAGTTTTGGAAACTATTTTTAATTGTATTTCAAAAAATAAAATACTATTGAGAAAAAAAAAGTATGCCTCAATTTGCATTCACACCATCAGTTCTTTTTCTAGAGATGGATAACACTTTTCATTGTAAATTCTTCAGAATTGTTGTGTATTGCTGAGAATAGATAAATCAGTCACTGTTGGTCTTGGTCCCATATTGCTGTTACGTCCAATGTTCACTTGGTTCTGTTCATTTCACTTTGCATCAGTTCATGTAAGCCTTCACAGATTCTTCTGCTCATTTCTTATAGTACAATAGTATTTCATCACAATCATATATCACAACTTTTTTTTAGCCATTTCCTAATTGATGGACATCCCCTTAATTTCCTTGCTATCATAAGAACTGCTAAGTATTTTTGTACATAGAGGGACATGACTTATTCTTGCTGAAGCTATGCTGATTCTTTGCAATAACTATTTTCTTTTACAGATATCAACCATCTCTTTAATGAATCTTTCAAGAATTTTTTCAGGAATCTATATCAAATGCATTGATCTGTGGTTTGTGGATTCTGTTCTTATCAGATTTTCCTTTGTGGATTAGTTAAGGGAATAAGGTATGCAAATATGTTTAATATGAATGTACATGTATAACATATCATCAGCTTATTTTCTTTTGGGAGAGGAGTCAGGAAGGGAGAAAAAAATTTTGGAATTCAAAAATTTATAAAAGTGAATATTGAAAACTATCTTTATATGTAATTTTAAAAAATAAAATAATATTAAGTGAGGGCAGCTAGGTGGCGCAGTGGATAGAGCACCAGCCCTGAAGTCAGGAGGACCTGAGTTCAAAGTTGGTCTCAGACACTTAACATTCCCTAGCTGTGTGACCCTGGGCAAGTCACTTAACCCCAACTGCCTCAGCAAAAAATAAATAAATAAATAAATAAATAAATAAATAATAATATTAAGTGGAGGGGGGTAGGGAAGAAATTCCAAATACTGAACATTTTCATATCTAAATTGCAAAATGAAAATAAAATAAAATATTTAGGATTAAGAACACACACTTACACACAAAGGGAATTAGGAATGTTTAACTTGGGCTGGTGTGGAGGGGAGAAGACACATGATATCTGTTTTCAAATATCTGAAGAGTTGTTAGAAGAAGAAAATGGGCTATTTACAACCTCCAGCCACTGTTCTTGGTTCTGTCTTCTAAGGTCAAGCAGAATGGAAGATTTAAGCTTGAAGTGAAAGAAAAAAAAAAAAAGCTGTAAAAAAAAAAAAGTTGTACCAAAGTGGAATGGATTACTTTAGTAAGTAATTCTAGAGAAGGTTTAAGTGAAGGAATTCTTGGTCAGGTGTGAGTTAGAGTAGTGTATTTCTTTCAGTCTCTAAAATTCTGAGAACTCTTTAGTTAGAAACACTTTGTGGCTATAAAGAGACTGGCTTTCTTGTTTTTGACTCATAAATTGACCCTGAAAGCCAAATTCCAAAGAAGAAATTGCAAAAATGTTTTGACTTGCTGCCCAATCTCCCAGAGTGACTACATTCATTTGGATGGCTAAATTCTGGTGTGTTTAATAACAAAATTCTTACTTTGTAGTTCTGCTTATTTCTGAGTAAAATAGTAAGTTTGTGTTTGGGGGTGCCATCCACACTATAAGGCCTCCCAAATGTCATCTTATTTCACCACTGCTTTTTAAAATTAGATCTAGAGCCCCTATAGCCAACCTAAAATGCAGGATTCAAGATAGACTACCCCTTACTCCCTCCCTTCCCCATTCATCAATCAGTGTCCATCATCCATCCTCTAAAACTCAGATCTCAGAGCTTTATTACAGAGGGTGGCAGGGCATCTAATCTCAATAATCCTATTCAGCTGGATGCTTAAATAGTTTTTATGTAAACCCTCCCCCCCAAAAAAATAAAAGGATGCAATTGGGTCTTGCTACTCTATGCCAGGTACTGTTCTAAGGTTGGGAATACAAAAAAAGGCATAAACATAGTTCCTGCCCACAAAGAGCTACAATATATACTCTCAGAGAGAAAGTATTAGCAGTAGGGTGGGGTCGGGGCGGGGGTTCCATCCCGGAAAAGCCTCTGGCAGACTGTACTGAGTCTTCCAAGAAGCCAGAGGCAGAATGAGGAAGGGAATTGGACAGCCAATGAAAAAGTACAGTCACTGACTCTGGAGATGATGTTCTGTTTGAAAAATGACAAGAATGCCAGTGAAACTAGATCGTGGAGTACTTGGAAGGGAGTAAAGTGTAAAAAGACTGGGAGGGATCAGATTATGAAGGACTTTAAGTACCCCAAAGAGAATTTTCTATTTGATTTTTCGAGGTAATAGGGAACTGGGTTTACTGGGGTGGGGAAGGGAAAGAGGGGTGTCGCAAGGTGTTAGAACTGCGCTTGAAGGAAAATCACTTTGGCAGCTGAGTGGAGGGTAGATTGGGGAGGGGAGAGAATAAAGGCCGAGAAACCAACCAGAAGACCATCTCAGTCGTTCATCCCTGAAGTCATTTGCCAGTCCTGGCTATCCTAGGACTCTTCTAAATTCCAGAGCATAAAATAGCCTGGGCACCGTAAGAGGGAGATGTAGGACATTCTCCAGATGGAGGGGAAAAAAACCTCACTGTACCCCAGACTTAGAAGTTAGGTCTTTGAGACCATATACTCTTAACTCCTTCAATATAGAAAAGAGGAAAGGAGGCCCCAAGTCATACAAGTATTAAATGGCCAAAGGACTGAGGAAGTAGGGAAGCCTTTTGAACATCAGACAAAAAGTGAAGAAATGAGGGAGAAGCTCATAAGCTCAGCCAGAGCGGGTGAATTTGAAAGAACAGAGTCAAGAAAAACAAATCTGTCATTCAGAAATTTCCGCACCAAAATCGTTTCACCCTCCAAAAGCTCTCAGGCCCCTTTTCCCCCAACCGCATCCGGGTCCTCAAATTCCCAAACTTCAGCTTCTTTTTCTAACCCCACCCCCTGGAACGCTGACAAATAAAGTGGGCGGAGCTGTGACGTTACTTGTAGTGCCACGCGAGCGCGCTCTCCACCCCTCTTGTACCCCTCTTCGCGCTTGCGCAACTGAGGTTCAGCCCAGGTCGTTCTCATTGACCCTCCCCCTCTCTAACTAGTTTCCCTCCCCCCACCTTCTTCTACCCTAGCAACCGTCGTCCCCCGCAGCTTCCGCCTACTTCTGCTCCAGCTGCGCATGTGCGCCTGTTTCGGCCGCCTGGGCCCCGCCCTCTCCGTCACCCGTAACAACCACCCGTCCCTTCTCTTCTCTTCTCCCTGTTCCTCCTCCCCCTCCCCAGCCCACTCCCCGGAACCAGCGGTCGGAGGAGCTGCTTCAGCAGTAGCGGTAGCTTTAGAAGCAGAAACCACACTAGTAGAACAGCAGCAGCAGCAGCAGCAGCAGCAGCAGCAGCAGCGACTCCAACACCGCCGGAGCCGCCGGGATGAGCGCCTCCCGCCGCCCTCTGCTCCGAACCCGGCCTTTCTGACAGGAGGTAGGCGCGCGTCCTGGAGGGCGGGCATTGTGCGCGTTCCCGGCCTTCCAAAGCCGGCGGGATGGCTAGACTGCCGGCGAGCTGGAGGGCGGGTGACTTGGGGATCTCCCGGCCTCCCGCTCCCAAGGGCCCCTTCCTCAACCAGCCCTTTTTTTGGAGCTGCGTCTTGTCCTCTCTCGGCTAGGTGCCAACCGCCTCCTTTCCAAGGAGCCAGGGGCCCGCGTCCCTTAATTAAGCTCCAGACTTCTAGGTCCTGCCCAACCTTCAAGTAATCTGGTTCTGAATCCCTGGAACAGTGGTTCTTATTCCAGGTCATCCACGCCCCCTGCCCTCTTAAGCTGACCGGTCCTGGACCCCTTGCTGCCGCATCTCGCCATCTCTTCCCCAGGCCCTTGTCTAGCTTCCTTCCCTTAGGCCATTTCTCTCAGGCCGAGTGTGAGGAAGATCTTCACTTACGTCCCCCTTCCCCCTCCCCCCCAAAAAAAACCATGTTAGGACTCTGTCCTCACTTATGAAATCTTTTCCTTCCCAAAGACCCCTACCCGCTTCCTTCTCTCCTTTTCCTTTCCCTTCGCTTTGGGTCCTGCTCCTCTTTCCAAGTTATCTCTCGTTCTCCCCCCTTTCTCATCACACCTCCTTTCTTTCTCTGCCTGGAGTCGTGCTCTCTTTAACTTTTAAGTCTTGATTTTCTCACCATCCCCCTAATCCCAGTCACCCTTCAACTTCCCTAATTAACCCCTCTCTCGCCTAGCTCCCTCCATCTCTTCTTTTCCATTTCAGCACTCTATTCAGGGTTTAACCCCTAGTTACGGCCTCACTTCTTCCAGGATGGCTGAGTCTTCCAGGACCCCTAGTCTTCAGCAGCTTCTCATTACTTTCACAATCTCTCCAGAGATAAACTCTACATATCTGCCTTTGATAGTGCTTTCTACATTTCTTTGATATTTTTCCAAACCCTTTCGGTATCAATCTCACCTTCAAATACCTTTTCCTTTTCCCCACTTCTTTTTAAGGAGTCTGATTTTTGGGGTTATGGCACTTATTTTCTTGCTCACTTTCCGGGGTTTTCTTATTTGTTATTCAGTGGATGGCTTTTTCTCTAGTAGGGGTAATGTAGCTTGCCCTCCTCTTTGGGCTTTTGTTTAAACCGAGTAATTTGGTCTCTTCACATACTTTTTGATCTCTTTAAAAGTTAACTGTGGTTTATTTTTAAGAGAACGTACTACCTTAGAGGCAGCCCAACAAAGGTCGTCCCTTAGCCTTTGTAATAAGGTTCTCTTTGGGAACAAGTTTTTTGGTCCCAAACATCCCATTTTCTACCATTTTCTCAGCAAGTTGAGCAGATTTTCTAAGAAATCTAATGGAACAATAATAGCTCGAAAAGAAAATAATTCACTAAAATGAATGGCTGTTAAAGTTTCTTAGAAAACTAACCCACACTTCAAAGATTTGTTCCCTTTTATATATAAACTCTCTTAACAGTAGATGGTGAACTAAAGATGTTTATGATTTATTTTTTTTCAACATCAAATGCTGCATTGTAGTATACCCCATACAAGTATTAGAGTTAAGATCCTGGAGTTTCGTCCATGATAGTGACAGAAAACAATAAACTACACCAAAATCAATCAATAAACATTAAAGTCCTATTATGTTCCATGGCACTGTACCCTGAGAATGCAAATAGAGGTAAAAGACAGTCCTACTCTTTAAGAGCTTATATAATGAGAGACACTGTAGTGCTTGTAGCAAACAAATACATACAAAACAAGCTATATGCAGAATAAATAACACTAGAGTTAAGAGGGCTTGGGAAAGGCCGCTTATACAACATTGATTTAGTTCTACTTAAAAAGAAATAAGAAAAAAAATGAAACTAAGCAAAAGCATCCTTTTTATTGAAATGCTAATTACTATAAGACTATAAATGATAAAATGCTTATTAAAACTACCCAGAAATTTTTCAGTTTTTTTCCCCAGTTGGATTCTATTTTGTGTTACCTGTCATCTGCTTTTTCATCTGTATATATCCTGTATTATTGAGCACATATTTGTCAGTTTTGATGTTATTACTTTAATTATTAACTTAAATAAAAAAGGAATTACCAGTTTGGAAGAAGAAATATCTGGTTTCACAAAGCAACAGATAACTGAGAAAGCACTGAATTGTAATCAGAAGAATCAGATTCTGGTCCTTTTCCCTTTTATTCATAACCTTCTCTCATCTCCCCAACTTGCTGTTTTATCTAATTGGGAAGGATACCTATATTCTGTCTTCCTAGATTTCAACTGCCTTATGTAAAATGAAGGTGGTTTACTAGATGTCATCAGAGTTCTTTCTTTTTTTCAGCTTGGCAGTTCTGTGTTTGAGGAATACAAGTGTGTTTTCAGAAAAAATCATATTGGCATTCATCCAACAAGCTAGAAAATGGTTATCTACATTATAAAAGGATTCTTTTCAGTACAAACTTTTCTGCTATTTTTTGTACATTACAGATCATTAATTACTTGGTTAGGAATAGGTTTGAAAAACTTTCCTTTAGCTTTGTGAAGATAAATCTTAAAATGATAGTACAAATTGGAAATTAAAATTTATTTACCAGAATTCAGATGTACACAGTATTTTACTTTAATGTTTAATTTGAATTGTAATTTTTTTTTCTTTACATTTTTATCTATTTGTATTATCCTCCCACTTAGTATTTGGTGCATAAACTACTAGTTTTAAATAGTATTAAAATAGTAGAAATTTTCTTTCCTAGGTAAAGATACCAGCCTGACTTTGTAGTAGAATCCAGGATTGTAAACTCTGGCAAGGCTAGGTTGTCTTTTTCTCCACTATATCACACTGTTGTTTTCATGTTAAAAAAAAATTATTCAATTACCTTTTCTTAAAATCTACTAAAAATTCATCTGATTCTATATTTTCTTTCCTTTATTAGTTTGAGATCCTTGTTTTCCTATTATGGGGGGAATGATGGCAATATAATATATAAAAATAGCTACTTTTTCCCCCATCATGGTGTATTTGTATGTGTTTTGCAGGTTTGAAGATTGCTAAAACATTACAATCATGGTGCAAAAATACCAATCCCCAGTGCGGGTATATAAACACCCCTTTGAGTTAATAATGGCTGTAAGTACTTTAATTTGTTATTCAATTTTTTTGGATTTTTAAAAAAAAGTGTTTTTGTTGTTTTTGCAAACTCGATAATTTATATATAATGCCTTTTAAAATATTTATCCTTGCCTCTGTTCTTCATGTTTTATTGTTTTATGCTTTTATATTCTGCTAGTCTACTTTTTTATCTTGCTTTTTAAAATATCTCAGAATTATTATTTTTTTTTTGTAAAACTGACACGATTTTGAGAAATTGTACTTATTTTAAAAAGATACTGCTATTATGTTGCTTAACCATTGCTTGGTTTTTCTTTAAAAAGTGGAAGCTTGTCTAAATAATTTTTCATCCAGGATCACTACTATATCTTTTCTTTAAAAGAAAAAGGGGAAAAAAGGAGTATGAAAAACATTTCCTTTTTTGGTTTTCTTGTTTGTATTAAAAACACATTTTAGAAGCATCCCTTTTAGATAGACTTTACATTTATCGTTCAGGGTTTAGTTTTTGTTTTAATTATCCCAATAACTTTTTGAAAAGTACTTTTTTTTTCCTAAATAATAATCATTTCCAAATATGAACTAGTGAAAATCAGTAAGTTTTTATTTAGATTTTAGAAGAGTTTCACTAATTGCATGACAGCAGATAGACATTTTACTAAATAAAAATAACATTTCAGTAGTTCTTGGTTATTGTATTTAAAGAAATCCTAAATCATATACTTGCAAAGAAAAGAGATGAGGCTTGTGCAGTTCAGCTATTTTTTCGATAGCTTTTTAAAACATAACCTTTATGTTATGTTATTATTATATTATATGTTCAGTCAGCAAGAAATTATTGTCATATTAATGATTTTATTTATAACAGTCATTTAAATATACCATATGTCAAATTATCTCCTTAACCAACTATATAAAAAGGCTTGATTCTACTCAGTTTGTTGAGAGTTATATTTGTCTTCTCCTGGCCTTTAAGTTTGTGTTATTATACTGCTTATAAAATTTTTGAGTTGTCTGAAAATATTTTGGATTCTGAAAATGAGAGTGCATTGACTTAATTTTTATGTTAAATGACCCTTTCCCATTTTCTGGAGTCATGCTATAAAATTTTAGCTTTGTTCTTTTAATTTGTAGAGATAATTAGTTCTTGAATGATCATTATGCCATTTGATCTTAGAATTCTAGTACATCAATACTCAATATTTACCTTGTGTCCTTGTTTTTCTTGTAATTCAGGGGAAACAGACTTAATTTGTCTTTCCACCCCGATGTGAAATGAGAAAGAAAGATTAAGGACAAAACAAACTTTTTAATGGGCGTTTACTTATATATCTATTAAAACTTTAAAATAAGTATTTGAACTCCCTAATAAGAAGTTAAATATGACATTATTAGTTTTACCAGAAAAGACTTTAGAATTCATCTAATCTACCTTCTTCATCATATGGGTGAAGAAACAGGGTTCCAGAGAAATATAGTGAATTGTCAAACTTTACACAGTTAACTACCAGAACAAGAGTTAGAATCTGTTTCCTGACTCTCAGGACTCATAGGACATACCTCATTAATACAGTCAGACTATTTATAGATTTATCCCTGTTTTTTATTAGAATATGTATAATATCCTTATATACCTTTCATCAATTCTTCCTGTGCTTGAAAATTTTATCCAGCCTGCAACATGTATGTTTGGGTACTTAATCAGTCTTAGTAAATACTTATTGCTTACCTGCTGGGTACATAACATTGTCCTTTCCACTCCCGTTTTCTGTGGGAGGAATTGTTCAACCATACTTTGTCACTTGTAGTCTTTTCTTATCCTTTCATTGCTTTTCCACTGCCTACAAATATGTTCATCTCCTCCATCCTTTTAAAAAAGAAACTGTCACTTGACTCTGTTATCCCCTTGAGATATCATCATTATTGCTCTCAAAGCCAAACTCCTAGAAAGGGTGTCCACAATCAGGATAGATCATTGAACCTAATCAGGAAATCATTTAATTTCTGACTTGGTTTCCTCATCTATAAAATGAAGTTAATATTAATACCTATCTTTCAGAGTTGTCATGATGAAATAAAATAAAATTTCCAAAGTACTTTTAAACCTTAAAGTGCTTGATATTATTTCTTCATCTCCCACCCCTAATTCCTAGCAATTTGGTTTGTTCCTTTACTCTTCAAATGAAACTGTTCTTTACAAGATAGACAAAGAATTCTTGTTTGCCAAATCCAGAGGCCTTTTCTTAGTTTTCATTTTGCTTCTGGTTCTTCATTTTCTCTCTCTCCCTCCTTATATCTCTTCCTTTGATTTCATCACTCTTAATTATAACTACCTTTCAAATTTGATAAGTCCTATTCTAGATTTTTAGCAATTTTTTTTCCTGTTTTCATTAATGGTTATCATTTTCACTTTCTTGACTTTTTCCTTTCATCTTTCTCAACTCCCATAAGTAATCACTGAGTAAGTTTTACTGATTCTTTTACATAGCTTCTGCCTTAGGTCAGGCACCCATCATATCAAGCCTAGGCTATTTCAATAGTCTATTAATTTATCTTTCCTTTCTTTAATCTGTCTTTCACAATGCTACAAATGCTAAATCTGTGTTCCTGAAACATAGATCTGATCATATCACTTTCTTAAATATTGTTTCTAGAATAAAATGTATTTTCCTCAGAATCTCTTGTATTATAACAGTCTTATATTCTTGAATCTCTTGTATTATAAGTCTTAGATCATATTCTTCTTCATCTATTCCTTATTCTAGTCCCACTAGTCAGCAGCCATTCTCTATATATAACATTATATCTCCTTTTTCCATGCCTATGTACTGTGAAATGTGTTCTTTCTTTAAATTCCTATTTAAAATTATTAAGGTTCCTTCATTTCACTTCCTAGTAGAGGTCTTTTCTGATCCACCCAATTGTTAGTGATTTATCTTTTTTGAAATTACATGTTTATTTATCTGTGTACATATATCCCCTAAAGAGAATGAAGGTAGGAATTATTTTGTTATTGCCCTTGCAAACTCAGCTACCATGTACATACAAGCAAAAGAGTTACGATTTCATTTGTGTAGAGAAACTCCCTTTGCCAATTTGTTTATGACTTAGTATGTCCTTGAAAGTTATCAGAGATACATAGAAGTTAAGTTCAGGGTCACATAATTAATAAATGTTAGGGATGGAATTTGAATCCTGGTCTTCCTAATTCCAAACCCAGCATTCTATGTCACCACGATGCCATTTATCTTGTGCAAAGCAGTTTAAGAAAGGAATTGAAAGGGCAGCTAGGTGGCACAGTAGATAGAACACCAGCCTTGAAGTTAGGAGGACCTGAGTTCAAATCTGATCCCAGACACTTAATATTTCCTGGCTGTGTGACTGGGCAAGTCACTTAACCCCATTTGCCTCAGCAGAAAAAAAAAAGAAAAGAAAATAGAAAGGAACTGAAACAAGTTTGAGGTTCAGCTTTTGGGGAGCTTCATCAAAAGGGAAACATGTAAGAAAATGAATTATGGAGGAATTTAAGGAAAAGTGAAATAAACATTTTGGGGGAAGAGAACTCAGTTAAAACAAATCAATATAATTATTGGTATGTCTGATAAATTCTTTTTTTTTTGTTTTTGCTTTTTGCTGAGGCAATTGGGGTTAAGTGACTTGCCCAGGGTCACACAGCTAGGGAATGTTAAGTGTCTGAGATCAGATTTGAACTCAGGTCCTCCTGACTTCAGGGCTTGTGCTCTAACCACTGCGCCACCTAGCTGCCCCGTCTGATAAATTCTTTGATGAAAGAAGGTGCAATTTAAGGTTAAAAGAATGTGGTTTTAAGATTATTCAAAGATTTTAGTTAGCCACACAGATCTTTTTTGTTCATTTGTCACTGTTTTTAAAATTGGAAATAAATACTGGGCAACCTTTTTTCAAAGTGGACTGAATCTAATTTAGTTTCTTTATTCATCAGAATTGCCCTAATATTACATTTATCATGAATAATAATTAAAATGTGAAAGTTCCGTTTACTCCTTTGTTGCCAATATAGGAAGACAAGGTAAGATTAATATGAAATTATAGTTTTTAAAAATTCTGTAGCTTTCATGGCAGTTAATCAGCAAACATTTATTAAGTGCTTATTATAAGTTTTGCCCTGTGATAAGTTGCTGGCGATATAAAGAAAGGCAAAAATGGTTGGTTCCCCCATGGAGTTCATATTCAGATGGGAGAGTCAATATACAAACAAAATACTTATAAGATATGTGACAGGGTAAATTGGAAATAATCTCAGAGGAAAGGCATTACTATTAAAGGGGACTGGGAAAGGCTTCTTGCAGTCAGTCAGCCAATAAATATACTTATTAAGCACCTGTTAAATTCCAGGCATTGTGCTGAGCTTACAGAAGGTAGAATTTTATCTGATATTTGAAGGAAGTCAGAGTAGCTAGGAGACTGAAATGAGGAAGGAGAATATTACAGGAATGGGGTATAACCAATGAAAATGCACAGTTAGAAGTATCTTATATAATAAACAGTAACAAGACCAGATACTTCTAACTGTAAATACTTGAAGAGGAGAAGAGAGTAGATGTAAAAAGACTGGAAAAGAATGAAGGGGCAAGCTTTGAGAGCTTTGAAAGGCAACCACAGGATTTTATGTTTCATCCTATAATTAGCAGTGAGCCATTAAAGTTTGTTGAATTGGGGTGGTGGTGACATGGTTAGTCTTGTGTTTTTGGAAGGTCAGTCATTTTAGCAACTTAATGGAGGATGGATTGGAGAGAGGCTTTGAGGCAAGGAGATCCAAACAGAAATCTCTTGCAGTAGTTCCACAGATGAAATAATAAGATTCTGCAATAGGGCTGTAGCATTGTCAGAAATGACGTATTGTGAAAGTAGAATCAATAAGAGTTGATAACAGATTGGATAATGGGGGTGGTGGGTGAAAGAATGAGGATTTGAGGATAATAGCTAGTTTATGAACTTTGATGATTGAGAGGATAATGGTACCTTCAATAATAGGAATATTAGGAAGAAAGGAGAGTTTGGGGGGAAAGATAATGAATTCAGTTATCGACATGTTGAATTTTAAATGAATAAGAGAAATAGGAATCAAATTGTCCAATAATAAAAGTGTTATATATAAATAAAACTGTTCAGATAACAATTTAATTGTAGAATATTCTCCTTTCCACACAATTCATAGTAAAGAGATTTCTGACTGTCATAATGATGTATACAGAGGCAGTTTAGAGAGTACAATGGATAGTGCAGTGGTCTTAGAGTAGAGTTCAAATGAAGTCTTAATCTTCCTAGCACTGTGATCCTGGGCAAGTCACTTAAACTCTGCCTCAGTTCCATTGATTTTAAAACGGGAATAATAATAGAATCTACTTCCCAGTGTTGTTTGTAAAGATCAAATGAAATAACATTTGTAAAGTGCACAGTGCCTGGAACATAATAAGCTCTTAATAAATGTTCCTTTCCCACTGTATTTCCCATTGCAGTATATTTTTAGTTAGATGATATTGCGTGTTGGAGTAGTGGTTCAGAAAGACACATGTGCATATGTTATGTCTTCAGTACTTGAGGCGAAATATATTCAGAGAGGTCCATTTTAAAATAAGATTCCCTTTTAGCTGTAACATTACAATGCTAAAGCTATATGGCAAACAAATAGTGATATGTGTCCTTTTTATTGTTGAAAACTTGTGTGAAAATAGTTTATATATAACTTTGGATCAGAAATTTATTACCTAAATTTCACAAAACTCTGTTCTCATGTTTTTATACCCAGTTATAAATGCACAGCCATTAAGTTATGATCATGTGTTTTGGGATCATCTCATACATAAAAATAGTTAATTTCACATTTGCTTTTTCTTCTATTCATTTAACATCACTTGATTCCTCTTCCTTTCCAGAAAGATCAACCCCTTATTTTCACTGTGATATATTATATCACTTTCCCCTTCCCTTTTACTCCCAACGTCCTAAATGCATATTATTTATTTTTCAGGTTATTTGATGTTATTATTTTCATACCTTAATTCCCTGCCTGTGACATCCTGTCTTGTATCATTATCTTCCCATATTCTACTTTTTGTAACAAAGTTTCTGACAAAATATAACACTGGAAAGCACCCTCTCATAGAAGTAGTATTATACAATGTTTGGAGGGATTTTGGATACAAAACACATTTTGCAAGTAAAATAGAATTTATGGATAGCAAATTAAAGTTGATAAATTATAGTTTATTATAAAATTATATATAACCTTATTATCATTTGATCTGCATTATATTTTTCTTTGTATTTTGTTTTATACACAAACACCATTTCCTACTGAAACAGTCATTTTCTTGATGGGAATCAAATAGAAATTAATTTTCTTGATGAAATTAGGAGACAAGCTTGTAACTTAGAGATTGGTTATATTTCTGTGTTGTTTTGGGAAAGGGGGAGAGAAAATCATTCATAAAATGTTTCTTAGCATTAGTGCTTTTTTCAAAAAGCAGAGCCAGAGTAGAATTATACAGGAAATAACTGAGATGTTCTAGAAAGAGCTCATATTTGGGAGATAATAGCTGAATTGCAAAGTACCCTATTGACATTTCATAATTGGTTGTATATTTAGGGAATAATTTCTTAACAGTTTTGGCTGGTGAAAATTGGTTTAATTTTAGTACTTTGGACTTTCAATATATTAGCAAACTATAGCATTTCTTAATTGTATCATATTAAAATTTTTTAAAGCATTCTAAGGAATGTTAGATTCTATTTGGCTATTTGGATCTCAGTTCTTTAATTCATTTGTGTTTTCTTTTTGAAGTCCTAATTTATGTAACATTCATTTTAAATGTTTCTTCAGCCTACTTCCTGGGCTACAATTTAAAAAAACCATAATTTAAACTTTTTAAAACAAATTATTTGCTTTCAAATCTACTAGAATTTATCAGTACTATTTAAAAATATCTTTGTAAACTCCATTTTAGCTTCTAATTATGCACAAAGTGGCATTTTTATTGACTCAAGATAATTTTAAAATACAGTACTTCAATACTTTGAAAAAACTATTATTTAATCAGTGTGAATAATTCTGTCACTGTGGATTTCAATTTTTCCATGCTTTTGTAAGGCTTTACAAATAATTGTGGCAAAAAGTAATCAAATTAGTTGCTGATCTGCTGATAAGCTCCTGTTCATTCGTAACCCTCATAAATAAGGAGCACTTCCATGCTTTGATGAACCATGGGAATAAAGTTAATTTGTATTTGGTCAGCAGAAACTATATGATCTATATAAACTTTTTTCTTGATTAGATTATATGTTTCTAGTATCATAAAGAAATAGTTTTCAAGGGATCAACTATTGCTAAGAAATAATTCTAATTAAAATATAATCTTTGATCTACAAGTAAGTATATGCAGTTGTTGGTGTCAGTCACAGAAGAAAAGCAGCATCTAAAAGCAGGATAGAATATAATCTTTGTTTAGAATGATGAGATAAGGGTATGGAGCTGCCATTGTGCCACAATGTGACACAATATTCCAAGAGAATAGAGGTGATAGTGAACATCACAGAACTATGTCCTTTACCAAATTGGCTCATAGTTTTCTAACCAAGGCCAATTTGTGCATGCGTGTGTGTGTGTGTGTGTGTGTGTGTGTGTACACAAATATGATTTAAATGGCAAATTCTCCAAGGGCACAGTGACTGCTATCTAAGGTGAGGCCATAATAAGAAAAAAGATGAGTTTACTTAATCACTAAGAGAAAACATTGATTTATTGACCTACTTACCAGAATTTGCATACCAGTTCATTGTTTAGATGTTTTCATGGCTCACAGTTTTCTGTAGGCAGATTCTTTGATAGTTTTGCTGCTGACAGCTGATTTTTCCTTGTTCATTAACTCTTTATTTTGATCTCAGATTTATTTTTCATAGGCAAAAACAACTCTAGTCAATTCTTATATGGTTTTGAGTTATTGAGGTTAGAATTTTCTGCTGTAGTTTTATTACAAATGTTCTATATCACTAACGCAAGAAAGAATCATGGACTTAATAGTCATTTAGGAAATGGTACTTGAAAAGCATCTGACATTTCTTCTCCCCTCATCTTTCCTCTTTTCCCCTCCCTTTCCCTTCTCATTCATCTGCTATACCAGATTAGTATTGCTTATACTCATGCTACTTCTTTGCTCAGAACCAAATACAATGACTCCTAATTGCCCATAGAGTAAGATATGAAATTGAAATCTAGCATTTAAGTCTTTAATCTTATATAATCTTAATCTCATTACTATTTCTCAGCCAATCTTGACTTCTCAAGGTTCCTTCTACCTACCCTATATTTTCTTACCACTAAGCTTTTTTTGTTCCATATTCTAAGATTTTCCTCCCTACTTTAATTTCTATTTTTCCTTTAAAGCCCAACTCACATAGGTGATCTCCCCAAAGATGATCATTCCTTCCCCTTATGTCTCCTCTGACTTGACATATTTTTAATATCTTTCATGTATTTTTTATTTATTGTTTTGTATTATAGGTTATAATTCCTCTACAGTCCAATGAGATCTGTAAGAGCAAGGACTATATCTTATCTAAACTCTGAATCTCATCTAATATGTCTAATGAGACTTAAATAGTAGGTGTTTAATAATTTTTTAATATTGAATTTTTAAAAATTAAAAAAATGATTTTTTAGGTTCCATGTAGATTCATTTTTTACATATTTCCATATGAGTCAGGTTGGGAGAGAAAAATCATAACAAAAGGGAAAAACCGCAAGAAAGAAAAAAAAAGAGCAAAAATAGTGTTCATTGATCCACATTCAATTTCCATAGGTCTCTCTGGATATGGATAGCATTTTCCATTCAAAGTTTATTGGGATTGCCTGGGATCAGTGAATTGCTGAGAAGAACGAAGACTATCATAGTTGATCATCACATAGTCTTGGTGGCATGTACAATGTTTTCCTGGTTCTGTTGACTTCACTCAGCATTAGTTCATGTAAATCTTTCCAGCCTTTTCTAAAATCAGCCCATTCATCATTAAAATTGAATTCAATTGAATCTTTGGAATTAGTCATTCTTTTGGTGATACATAGTTTAAAAGAGAAATCAAGCAAATGAATCAGTTAAAGAGTAGTGCATGCTCTTTAACTTTAAGTACGTGGAAGTACATAGAGTAGTGGAACTTTTATCTCTCTCACTAACATTTCAGATCTTTGTATTTGTAAAGAAGTTAAGTAATTGTTGGTTTAAGCTTTTTTATCTTTTGGGAAGTCATAAAATGTCATTGTCCATAATGTCTGGCTTCATTTTACATATGAGGAGACTACAACCCAGATGAAAAAGTGACTTGCCCATGTGACACTGTGTGTTAAACTAGCGTTCAGGTCTCTTGATTTTGTTGGTAGTATTTCCATCACCATAGGGCCAAAGAGCAAGCTTATAAAGATTAGGTTTCTTCCTTCCATATTTAGATCTATTTAATCTATTTATATATATATATATATAAAATCTATTTATAAGTTAGGTCCTCTAACTGCTACTATGTATAGTTAAAATGAGTTGAAATTGATCAAGCCTTTAAATCAACATCTCTTTAAAGTAGGTAGTCAGAGATCTTAGAATATATGTAAATACGTATGTTGGTATAATCTGACACTGATTTAATTGCTGCTGTGGATAGTGGCTAGAATAATCATCCATGTCCAAAACTTCAACCAATTGTGAACTGTGTTAATTGCTAGGCAAACCTCCAATCAGTAGGATTAGACTTCCTTTTTGAACACTAGTTTATTATACCATCACCTTGGTGACAATGTTACTTATTTGGTGCAAGGGCTATAACCTCTCAAAAAGGGAAATAGGAAAAACGATATCAGTGTATCATACAAACCAGGTATAATTTCTCATAATTTAGGCTTATACAGAAATGGATAATGATAGATAAAAATAAATATATTAAGTACAAAAAAAGTGGTACTTTCAGGAAACTTACTATCTTTTTGGGAAGATTATTAAAACATTTTAAAAAACTCTAAATTTAATTACTGCTCCCTTCCCAAATGAGCATTTCACATGCAAAATAGAATGCCAAAAAAAAAAAAAGATTATATGATGAGACCATGAGTTTTTATCCCTTGTAGCTTGCTTTAAAACAAATATGATAAATACAAAACTATCCTGCTTGTCTTTGCTTCTTTCTGAACCCCACTGTATTTTTTGTCTAAATAGCCTTCCTTTTAAAAAGCTGGAGCAGAATCTATTATGCTTCAGCTGAAATTAAAAAAAAAAAAGCAGGGGTAGCAATCATGATCTCAGATGAAGAAAAGCAAAAATAGATTTAATTAAAAGAGAGAAGGAGGGGCAGCTAATTGGTGTGGTGGATAGAGCATCAGCCCTGAAGTCAGAAGGACCTAAATTCAAATCTGACCTCAGACACTTAACATTTTAGTCATTTAACCCCAATTGCCTCAGCAATAAAAAAAGAGAAAGAGAAATAAGGATACTATCCATAATGGTACCCCATAGATTTTACCAATGGCTACCATAGATAATGAACTAGTATCAATACTAAGCATATATGTACCAAGTGATATATAGTATCCAAATTCCTAGAGAAGAAGTTAAGAGAGTTGCAAGAAGAAATAGACAGCAAAACTATACTAGTGGGAGATCTCAACTTTGCTCTATCAGAACTAGATAAATTGCACTATGAAATAAACAAGAAGTTAAGGAGGTAGACTACCTTTTTATATTTTGTACATGTATTTTGTACTCCTTATTAAAAACAGGGGCAAAAATCTTTGTAATGTATGTGTTCTACTCTTTGCCTTAGATAAAAGTGAGGTTCATCTCATACCTTCTTGCTCTTCTCCATGTTTACACTCTTCTTGTGTACTCCAATTATGAGAAATATAAAGTTCTACCCCTTTCTTCAACATCCTTTCTCTACTAGTGTATTCCTTCTCTAAACCCTCAGATCAGAACCAGTTCATCCAGAGGTATTGTACTTTAAAAATTCTTAACCCCCTCTAAAGACATGAAAATTCTTTTTTTATGTTTTTTTGGGTTTTTGTTTTTAATTTTATTTTATTTGCATAACATATGTGTGGATAATTCTTCAACACTAACCCTTATATAGCTTTCTGTTACAAATTTTTCCCCCCAACTCTCCACCCCTCCCCTAGATGGCAGGATATCCACTACATGTTAATTAAGTATTTTAATATGTTAATTATTTTAAAATACTTGGCAAATCCAATATATGTATACATATTTCCAAACTTATCATTGTTGTTCAAGAAAAATCTTATCTACATAAAAGGTATATCAGATAAAGGAAACACAATGTAAGCAAACATTAATCAAGGAGTATGAGAATGTTATGTTGTCCACATTTCACATCCCTCTCTCTGGGTGTATATGGCTATCTTCAGTGAACAACTGGAGGTGGTTTGAAACATTTCATTGTTGAAGAGAGCCAAAGACATGAAAATTCTTAATAAATATTATTTTTCTCCCATCATTAGAAATATTAATACTGTGTCATTACATAGCTCCTTCCAGTTGCTCAAATAAGTTTACCTTTTCCATTTATTTCTGGACCTTTGTGTTTGTAATTCGGAGTGACTACTACACTTTGCTCTTTTGATCAGAAATTCTTTAACATCTTTGAAACTCAGCTATATTTTTTGCCTTTTTGGTATATTCTATTCTAAGATTTCTTAATTTTATTAGAAACTACTGGGTTTTTTGTTATCTTGACTATGCTTCCTTGATGTTCCTGATTTCTGGATGCTTGCCATATATAATTTTTTTTTCTTTTTTGCTGAAGCAATTGGGATTAAGTGACTTGCCCAGGGTCACACAGCTAGGAAGTGTTAAGTGTCTGAGATTAGCTTTGAACTCAGGCCCTCCTGACTTCCAGGCTGGTGCTTTATCCACTTCACTTCCTAGCTGCCCCTTGCTATTTATTTTTCTATGATGGGGAAGCTCTGGATTTTGGTTATGATTACAGAAGACTGAATGTTAAAGCAGTTAGAGATGCTTAAATCAGGAAACCTCCCATGTGTTACTTCTGGGTTGCTATTGCTACTACCCTTTCTCATGGGATTTCTTCATCATTATTTGGTCTAGTGTGGGTTTGTTTTTGTTTTTTTACATTTTTGCTAGAGCAGTTAATTGGGGAGCTAAGTTGTCTCCTTCAAGCACCTATCTTAACTGAGAGGTCTAAGTGAAAATTACATACCTATAATGAAAATATGCATATAGTTAAACAATTATACCGTGTGATTAAGTGGGGAAAAAAAGACAATAAATGTAGTAGGAACTCAGGACAGGAAGAAGCATTGTGGTTGGTAAATATGTAGGATTTCTTGAGCAAATATAGACAATAGTTTGAAAGGCAATTACAATTCCAAATGTGTTGATTGCTGCTATAAAAACATATATTTAATATCAGTCATGCGAGGTTAACAAGAGAATGCTTTTGTGTTTAGGACATTAGATAAATCTTCTAGCACTGTGTGAATAACGTTTAGATTTATTCAGGCCACAACAGGAGCTGAGTGATTGGTTTCCTGATGTGTGAGCATTTTTTTTTTTTCTTTTAATTGCAGTGTAATTCAGTCTTCGGAAAATGTGACTACTATGAGTAACACTAAGCCTGATTCATTTTCCAGAATATATTTTGCTGTTAATTTTTTCTTAAAGTAATTTTGATTATTGTTGCTGTAACTTGATGGTTAATCATTTCAATGTCAAATGTATAAGTTTAAGAAATTAAGTGATGTGGGGCAGCTAGGTGGCGCAATGGTTAGAGCACCAGCCCTGAAGTCAGGAGGACCTGAGTTCAAATCTGGTCTCAGACACTTAACATTCCCTAGCTGTGTGACCCTGGGCAAGTCACTTAACCCCAATTGCCTCAGCAAAAAGCAAAAAAAAAAAAAAGAAAAGAAAAGAAAAAAAAGAAATTAAGTGATGTATGCTTAGATACTTAATGAATGAATGAAAAAGAATTCAATTATTGTGTTGTAAGGCACCATGTTAAGTGTAGGATTTGTTCAGTCATTTCAGTTGTGTCCATTTCATTGTGATTCCATTTGGGATTTTCTCAGTAAAGATTCTGGAATGGTTTGCCATTTCCTTCTCCAGCTTGTCGTACAGACAAGCAGATTGAGGCTAACAGGGTTATTAGAATTGATTTCTAACTTTTTCTTCTTCCAATGTCTTCTCTTGAAGAGAAGCAAGGGGAAATATAGGTTTAATTAATTTCATGGTTCTGTAAAATGGTAATGAAGTTGTTTTGCTTACTAAAACACCTTATGAGATCCATGCCTTATTTTATCCCTTCTGAAGAAAAGAATAATTTCTTTAGTGAATAGACATTTCAGATGGGCATATTTTTTTCAGAATGCTAAATATAAGTTCCAAATGATTTTTTTATTGACTTATTTAAATATTTATATTAAAAATGTTTTATCATTCATGAATAGGAAAACTAGTATATGTTGAAGTAGTGTAAATATAGCATCTACTTAGACTGTTAAAATAATATTAGTTCACCATCTAATGATTGCTAATTTTGTTTAAATATTTCAAGATGATTTCTCTCTGTTAACCTCAAGCTAGTTTTTTATTGAACAAGTGGAATTTATGTTCTAGTCTTAGTTTCTGAGTTGTAGCATGAAGTTGTTATTCCTTTTTATCATATTTCACATGAATAGTTTGAATTTTGGCCTTTAGAAAAGCCCATCCTCAACACCTTTTCTTCCATATTCCATTTCTGGTCATTGAATGCTAGTCAGTTTGAGAACATCTTATACACTCTGTGCTGAATGATAGGGACTTGAGATTTTTCAACACAGTATGTAGGCCAGTATCAGCAATGATTCTTGAAATATTCTATGTAAAAAATGAACTTCTACAAAAATCTCATCCCAAAGATTTATTGACAAGAATGACAAGAAACTAATTTATGGAATGCCTAATCATCTTGTATTGAATTATATATGACATATTAGGTTCAGAAATGTGAATTCATTTATGTAGGCAGTTACCAATAAGGAAATTCCCTTTACCAGTGCAGATTAGTGACAATTTATAACTTTATAGAATTACCTGGGGCATTAATATTAAGCAATTATACATGTATCTAATATGGGTCAACTAACTGTATTGCAATTTTTAGCCTTCAGTTACCTGGCAGACACATTGAGAGATTAAGTGATTTACCCGTTTAAATACAACTGTTATCTGTGGGACTTTAGCCTTGATTTTACTAAGACTGGTTTGCAACAAATTACCTCTGTTTTTGAATAAGCACTTATAAAAAGATCACATTGGAAAAAACAAACAAAAAACCCCAAAAAGACCACATTGAAAGTAATGGTAGTTTAGGGACTAACTCTTTCGCAGAGGATGAGGATCTATGAAGAACTCAATAAGACTGAAAATTAAAATTAATTATACCCTAATATTTGATGACTTTGATGCAAAATTGGATTTAGGGAAGAGGATGATGGTTTTAGGGGTAAAGATAATAAGGTATGGTTTAGATATGTTGAATTTGAGATGCCCAAAGGAAATATAAATGAAAGCAATTGTGGATGCCAGACTAGATAGAGCTTAGTAGAGCGATGAATCAAGTGTTGTATTAAATGCTTACTATGTGCCAGGCATTATAAGTTTTGGGGGTACAAAGAAAGACAGAAACAGTTTCTATCCTCAAGGATCTCAAAATCAGACAATAGAAAACAATCATGAAAATACAAGATATATATAGCATGAATTGGGAGTAATATCAGTGATAAGGCATTCATTAGCATTAAGAGGACTGGGGAAAAGCTTCATACAGAAAGTGGAATTTTAGTTGAGATTCAAAGGATGTAAAGAACCCAGAAGCTGGAAATGAGGCAGGAGAGCATTCTAGATACAGGAGACAGCTAGTGAAAGTACACATTAGGGAGAGTTGGCAATACCATGTTCGAGGAACATCAAGGAGGCCATTGTCACTGGTTCGATTTGGAAGAAAGGAGAATAAGGTGTAAGAAACCTGGAAAGATAGGAAGATCCAGGTTAGGAAGGACTTTAAAAACCAAGCAGAGAATTTCATTTTTTGTTGTGGAAGTGAGTGAGAGTCACTGGAGATTATTTGAATGGAGGGGGAGGCTGGTCAGATTTTGTTTTAGGGAAGATCATGTTTGCAGCTAAGTGAAGGAGGATAGACCGAACTGGGAGAGAAGAAACTTTGAGCTAAAGAGACTCAACTGGAAATAGTTTTCATAGTTCAGGCCATATGAGGCCTAGATATGTAGATTTGTGCATTGAAATAGTAGTTGAATCCATGGAATTTGTGAGATCATTGAGAGGATAAGAGCAAGTTCAGGACAGAGCTCTAGGGTGTGTCTATGTTTAAAGAAGATGAATCTGCGCAAAAACTTGAGAAGGATTGGTCAAACAATGAGGAAGTAAGTCAGAGAGCATTGTCACAAAAAGCTCAGGTAGGAGAGAATAGAGAAGATGTCAGACTCAATAGAAAAGTGAAGACATTTATTTGAATTTATTCTTTTCATATAAATATTGTTGCTAGGAACATAGAGGACATTTGTAACTTTGGAGAGAACTTGAAAAAGTAAGCTGATTTGCTTCAAGTCACACAGCTAATAAATGTTGGAGGCAGAATATGAACTTGCATCTTTCCAGCTGTTAAGTTTAACACTGCTGCATCAATCAGATGCTTTACAAATACATACATGTTGAAATATTTTTCAGTAAGAAATGATGAATATAAAAATTTAGAGAAGAGATGTGCATAAATTTATACAGGATCAAAAGTGACTATAAAAATGTAAATGAAAAGAAGCTTAAAAACTGAAATTGCTGTAACTGAAAAAATAATGATGATCACAGGGAAAAGATAATAAAAATCTCCTTCATCATGGTAGTCATATGGAGGATTCATAGGGCCTAGTGCTGTATACATTGTTAGATGTGATCACTGTATAGGATATTATTAAACTTTGTGTGTGTGTGTGTGTGTGTGTGTGTGTGTGTGTGTGTGTGTGTGTGTGT
>JAJPUD010000616.1:271089-378331 GCA_023553655.1 Myrmecobius fasciatus | reverse complement strand
TGTGTGTGTGTGTGTGTGTGTGTGTGTGTGTGTGTGTGTGTGTGTGTTGCAAGGTTTAGGGTTCAAACCAGTAGAGGACTTGTCTTAATATCACAATTATTTCTGAAAAATAAAAATGAAAGTTAGATGAAGTATATAAATAAGGCAGTTCCAACTTGCCTATTTTAAGTGAGTTGATGGTGAGAAATGTGAAATGGATTTAAAAACTAACATTATCATAATTTCCTAAAGGAATTTAACTGATGTAAATCAGTTACTGCCATAGAGATTAAATATTGGAAAATGCTTCTCTGAGGAATTACTTGATATCCTTGGTAGGGAAAAAGGAAACAACCAATAACAATACCAATTTAGAATATAATCTTCAGTGATAAATCTTGGGGAAAAGAATGGTAGAAGATAATCTCTAAAGAGAGAGGCAATAGAAAAAAAAATGAAATTTAAAGAAAACCTTATGCCCAAATATTCCCAAGGGCCTTGAAAGGGTGAAAATGAAAGAATAATAAATACTAAAAACGTAAAAGATCCTTTAAAGGTTTCTTCACTTCTTCAATAACAATGGAACTACCATATCTAGATTCTTAGTATCAAAGTTATTATCAGAATTCTCCCAGTGTAGTGGATTGGGTAATAGAAATGATATTAAAGAAACAATACAGATATACAGAATATATGTATACACATATATACAAAAGGAAGTTCATGCTAAAGGAAACAAAATTTTGAGTTATCAGGGAATAGTGCCTCCTAGTATTTAAAGGAGGGAAGAAAACAAATACATGGGAATAGATAAACTAAAGACTGACAAATATTCATCTATATATCTATCTTTCTGTCTTTATACATCTTTAAGAAATAATCTACACATAGGTAAAGGTCATCCTTATTGAAGGTATGAGATGGGACCAATAGACTGGAGACTTTCACAAACTATTATTATTTGTATGGCAGACTTCATCTTTACACTCACACAAATTATTAAGTTATTAAGTATAAGCTCATTATTGTCTTACTTAAATACATTTGATTATGTAAAACAAAACTGTTTTCCTTAAAGAGTTTTCTTATAACATATTATCAATGCATATATCAAAATCAGACCAAAATGCTCAGAGGATTTAACAATAGAACTTTTTTACTAAACATCCACAAAGTAGTAAAATAGAGAGTTTTGTTGTTGTTTTTGTAATGTTGACAGGGCAGAGATTTTTTTAATCTAAAGTCTATGTCCACTTTGGGGATGTCTTTTGTTTGGTTTTATATCTGTGTATGTGAGGCAGTCTTGTTTCTTGTCCATGGTTTCTTGTCCATACAGCATATAGCTAGTGTCAAGTTTCTGAAGCTGGATTTGAACTCAGAATTTCCTGGCTACAGATTTGGTGCTCTATCCACTATATCACCTACCTGCCTCTAAACTTCTTTTTAAAGATTATTTTTTATCTATATTTAGCATAACTGGTTCCCTTTTTAATCCTATGCATTTTATTTTCTGCATTCAGTTATTCTGAGAAAGGATCCATTGGGTTTCACTAGACTGATAAAGGTTACCACCTCTTGATTTAGAGAGAATATTGCCATTGAATCATAGCCACCATTACTAAGATTATTTTTAAATGTAATGGAACTTACTAGATATCAGAATATCCTTTACTTAAGATTCCACACTGCAGTTCTACCATTAATAGTTTAACAGTGATAGAACAAGAAAATGCCAAAAAGATAAGTAGATCAGTATTTAATTGTCAGATCAAAACAGAAAATTATTATGTAATTTACTTGGCAAGAAATTTGCTTTGTAAATCATCCAAGACATCACTCTTAAATGTTATTGTTCTCACATCACATCTTTTGTGGAAGATGTCTTGTAGTAACTCCACAAAACTTGGTATTTTTATATTAGAATATAAAATTATAAATATCAGTCTGTGTAGTGTTCTAGACCCAGCAGGTAGGTAGATTTAATGAACATAATCACTAGTTGAGCATAATTCAATAAAAATTCCATTCATTCTTGCTATAATTTAATGTCCATTTGTCACAATTTCATTTTGTAATTCCATTTATTCAGCAAGCATTTATTGAGTACAAAACATTGATTCGCGGGAGACACAGAAAATAAAGATAAAGCTTTTATTTTCAAGGATAAATAGGGTGATAATATAACATCACATACAATTTTGTTATAATTATATTGTGCCTTTAAGAGTGATAGCAAGAAAATGAAAATGCTATAGGTATTCAGAAGAGGGATAGATGTTTATATATTTTAACAAAAAGACTTGAGAAAAGATACTCCAGAGAAGAAGGGTTCTGCTGCAGAGGCAATAAAATAGTATCAAAGTTGAGAGAAAAAGAAGAGACAGAAACAGAGACAAAGAAAGATCTACTGAGGTGATGGAGAAGAAAGCAATGTAAACAAAAGTACACAGGCAGCAGCACTTAAACTCTATGCAAGACTTCACTTTGATTCCAGAGAGCCTTGGATGGTGTTTGAAATGCTGTTTAGGAGAGCTCCACTTTGTACTGGTAAAATTAAGGGAGTGGATGATATTGCCAAAGTAAATATTAATGCAGAATTGTAAACAAAGGTAGGGTTGTCTGGTCTTTTTTTCTCCCGGCATTCGAATTAAAGCATGGAAAGAGTAGAACACTTAGTTAAAACGAAAAGTTTACAACTGTTGTTATAATTTGTTTCTTTGCTTACGCTTCTAGATTTTATAAGTAAACCATCATATTAACAGAGATAGCTTTGTGTTCTCTTTGCAAATTTTCTTGCCATTAGTTCTCTTATTTTAATGCTGTTTTTGCCTTTTTTTAGAATTGTTTTAAATAACAGCAGGGGAAGGGGGAATTAATGTTTACTTTGCTATTTATTGGGAAAGATTCTAGGATTTCTCTTTTGCACAAAATGCTAGCTTTTGATTATAGATACCTTTATCATATTTTTTTAAAAGTTCTGTGCTTATGCTTTGTAGGATTTTAAAGTATGAGTGTTGTCAAAGGCCTTTTATACAAATCTATTGATACAATTGTCTGGTTTTTGCTGTTTTTGTATTGTCTGGTCATTTGTCGGGCATGACTGTGACCCCATTTTGGGGTTTTCTTGGCAGAGATATTGGAATAGTTTGCCATTTCCTTCTCCAGATCATTTGACAGATGAGAAACTAAGGCAAACAGTGTTAAGATTACACAGCTAGTTAAGTATCCAAGATCAAATTTGAACTCAGGAAGATGAATCTTCCAGATTCCAAGCCAGTGTCCTATTTACTACACCATACACCTTTTTATTATATACAATTGTTAATTATTTTTCTAATGTTGAACTACCTTGTATTTCTGGCATAAATTCAGCCTGATCATAGGAATTTTTTGGATAAATACTGTAATCTTTTTGCCAGGATTTTATTTAAAATTTTGAAACGATATTGATTAGTAATTTTGGTGTATTTTCTTTCTTTGCTTTAGTATTCCCTGGCTCTTTCTATTTGTATAGTTAAGCAAAGCAATAGCATTGGTCATTTAGTTCATCAGATTTCTTATTTTACAGTTTTCCTTTTTGGATTCTAGGCATTTATAAATTGTTTTTCTGGTTTTGTTTGTTTTATTAGTTCATGAAAATTCTCCCAGATTTTTATGACTATCATAAGAATAATAAATTCTATTTAAATTTAATTTCTTTTCTATTACATTTAGGATTATAATTATTCAGCTATTTAGTTATAGGCTACAGATCAAACATTATTTTTAGTTCTTTACCATATATATGTGTGTATATATACACACATATATATGGTAAAGAACTAAAAATAATGCTGATTAAGCCAGTTAACTTCCTTTTTGATATTGGTCACTGGATTTGAAAGAACCTTAATCTGTTTTGACAAAAGAGAACAAAATGAGACCTGTCCTTAACTTCACATATTGCAAGTATCCTCTGCCCCTACTCCCTGCAGTCCCAGAACCTTTTTTAATTCTTAAGGATGCACTTCAAACTATTCTCTTGATAGTCCTCCAAGCTTGAACTGCCTCCCTCCTAATCCCCACTCCCTGCTTTCTTGTATGTGTTGTCTTCTATTATAATGTGAGTTCCTTGAGCTAGAGAGATTATCTAAATTTCTGACTGTTCCCTGTACTTAATACACAAGACTTGGTGCATAGTAAGTGCTTAACAAATGCTTGTTGACTTGTCTTTAGCAATTTGCCCAAGAAGCTATAATTAACTAAAATAAATAACAGAAGACAGACCAAAACTAATGTCACTAGACTTCTCATCTGCCTTCTTCCACATTATGTTGTTAAAGGATTTAAAATGATAATGTAATGCTATTTTTTAATCATCTTTCCTCTGTGTGGGAAGGGAGGGGTCTTGACTCTTTTAGTTGAAATGCTGATAAATTCAGGTATACCTGAGAGATGGGGCAGTTAGGTAGCCTAGTGGATAGATTACTGGAACTGAAATCAGGAAAGATCATCTTCAGACACTAGCTGTGTAGTTGGGCAAATCACTTACTTCCTCTTGCCTTAATTCCTTCACTGTGAATAGAACTGGAAAAGAAAATGGGAAATTACACCAGTAATTCCAAATGAAGTTATGAACAACAGCCTCAGAGATATTGTGGGTTCATTTCTACACCACATAAATAAAGCAGGTGACACAATTTTTTTTTTTTTGGTTTGCCAGTGATTAGCCAAATCATTGCAAATGATTGTAGACATCAAATGATAGCACAATTTTGGGGTTCAGTCATGTGAAGAATTTACAATGGTCATTATAGCTTGATTTAGGAGAGGAGGTTACTGACAAAATGAAGGGATACAATAGAGACCAGAAATGGTAAATAGGAATTGGGAGAGTACAGAGCAAGGAAAGGGGTTTGATAGTTAATGGTGGGGGCAGCTAGGTGGTGCAGTGGATAGAGCACCAGCCCTCAAGTCAGGAGGACCTGAGTTCAAATCTGGTCTCAGACACTTAATACTTACTCCTAGCTGTGTGACCCTGGGCAAGTCACTTAATCTCAATTGCCTCAGCAAAAAAAAAAAAAAAAAAAAAGCTAGATAGTTAATGGTGGAAAGGCAAGTTCCCTAGTGAAACAAAGTTAGCCAGGAGAATATACCCCCAAGAAGTTGGGGCATGTCCTTAGCTGGCAGGCTAAATTCTAAAAGGGATTTAGCACCCTAAAAGAGTTAGTTAGCTATAACAAGGAGAAAGATACCATGGGGCTTGATGGGGGTTGAGAGAAGAGAATAGGGAGGGAATGAGAGGAAAGATACCATATAGCATGGAGGAGGGTAAGAGGAAAAACACCAAGAGGCGGAGTACTATGGCATATTGACGCAGAAGAGTTTAGCTAAAATGGCATGGGCCATAAGCAGATTTATATAGATAATTTAACCTCCACAATGGTTGGGACCATTAAGCCAAACTGATCTTTCACAGCCTTTTCTTTGACTGCCCCAGGTAACAATTCTATCCTCCAGTCTCTCTCTGCTAAGTGTACCCAATTACTGAGATACCTCATCATATGTAAAAATTAAGTATACAATAATATTAAGTTTAAAAATGTACATACTTTAAAAAATACTTTATTGCTTAAAAAAATCTTAACCATTATTGGAGACTACAATCTCTAAGCTACTAGCAAAGCTAGAGCATTAACCCATTCAGAAAACAACATTTCCTTCTATAATTAATATCATTGGGTTTTTTAATATTGGAAGTTTTCTATCCTAATAACATCAATTTTATTCTGAGGCAAATGACAGATACATTCTACAAGTATGAAATGTTGGCACTCATTAACCTGGACTCTGACCCTATAAATTCCCCTTTAGAAGAATACAATCCTAAGAATATAAAGAGATTAGACAATCCATAGGAGTAACAAAATATACATAAGTCAACTAACAAAAGTCACTAACATTCACCTTTTATTATTAGCCATGGAGCAAGATAGTTCATTGTTAGCATTTAACCATGAAGTAATATAGTTAATAGTTAGCATTTATTCAAATGTCAAATATAGTAATCCACAAATTAGAAGGAATCTTCAAACTAGGTGCTAGATAGAGATATGTCACTGAGTTAATTGTCTGGATAAATGTATATGTAATCAGAAAAGTGTGTAACCATTGTTTAATATACAAAATGAGGCCTGAGGGAACTTTAGGGTGACAGCAGCAGAAGCAACTGCAGCAGCTACAGCAGCTCTTCCATCAGTTCCTCACTCAAGCTGTACCTCTGACTCCTGTCTTCCTTTGACACAGACCCTATTCCTCTTCCCACAGTTTCCCCAAGAACCCTTGTAGAGGCTGGACCTCTACAAACCATCATCTGAGCTTTCACCAGTCATAATTTTTTAGCTTGTGGAGGGTCTTGCTGATTAGGGTGGGGGTTGTTGAAGCTTGGGGTGGTGTGGCAATTTCTTAAAATAAAGCAATGAAGTTTGCTTTCTTGACTGATTTTTCCTTACATTTGAACACTTAGAGGCAATTGTTGCATTATTAATTGGCCTATTTTCAATATTGTTCTGTCTCAGAGAATAGGGAAGCTTAAGGAGAGGTAAAGACCAGAGGTAGAGCAATCAAAATACATCTAAATTTATTAAGTTTCCCATGTTACCAAAGTTCACTAACTACAGATCGCCATAACAGATAAAATAATAATGAAAAAGTTGAATACTGCATATCAACAAAATGTGACAGAGACAGACACAGTGTGAGTATATATGCTGCTGGAAAAATGATGCCATATAAATTTGTTGCTATGTTGTTTACCAACATATTTTCCCTCATATCCATGGGAATTTTTTAAGAGAAATGCATTATACAGGGTCCAGGTTTTCAAACTATATTTTAATTCAATTGAACAAATTAATACAAATGGTCTGCCCTTATAAGTAACTTATATACTATTTAGGGGGAAGCAATACAATATATATTCAAGAGTATCAAAGTAATTTTTAGATGTAGAATTTGAAGGGATTCTCAGTTCCCAGTAGGCTATTGATGAAAGAGCTGATCTTGACAGATGCTTGTGATTGATTTTAAAAGGTAAGTTAAGGATTTAATACCTTCCATGTACAAAGTAATATATTAGATAATAGGGATATCAAGATACCTATGGTTCTTTTCATCAAGTAGCTTTCAGTGTAGTGCATAGCAGAAGATATTTGTACAAAGGATTATGCATCCTAAATACTAAATACCTAAATACAAAGTACTGCAAGTAGATGAAAGAAATCATTTCTGTTGTGAGCCACATGAAAGGTGATATTTGTACTTGGACTTGAAGTATTGGTAGGATTTTAACTGGTAGAGAGGGTAGGAAAAACATCCTTAATTATTGAGAACTACATAAAGATGAGAAAATGGAAGGAATTCAAGGAATTCTAGATAAGTGTACCAGTTTGACCAGAAAAGTATTGAGAGATAATTGGAAAGTTTGTTTTGAGCCCTATTAAGGAAGACCTTAAATACCAGGGTGTAAGGAGTTTAGATTATTTGAAAGGCAATCAATACCAGTGAAAACAAATATAGAAAGATCAGCATAAAAATAATTTGGGGGGGCTGAATTGAATGAGGAAATCTAGGGGAAAAGAAGAGGAAAAGGGAAGAAGATGGAAAAATCAGGTAGGAGGTAATTGTAGTTCTAGAGCATTCAATACTTGTTGCCTCAAGACTTTAAAATGGTAGATTGTGTTTGGATAGGGATAGCAAAAGTATAGGTTGTGGGAGTTAGCTAGCTATGGCAACAGTAATAGGTGGCATGTGAATTATAATGTTCTCAAAGTTACTCATTCAAATAAACATTAAGTGCTTGGCACTGTGCTAAGCTCTGGGGATAGAAAAAGGAGCAAAAGACAGTTCATATCTTTGAGGATCTCAGAATCTGTGGAGACCACAAGCAAATACCTACAATCTATATATAACTTAAATAGAAAATAATTGAGAGGAAAAGCACCAGAATTAAGAGAAGTTGGGAAAGACTTCCTGAGGAAGATAGATTCTAGTTGGAACTTAAAGCCAGGAAAGCCAGTAAGAAGAGGAAGGAGAACATTCCTGGGAAGGGGGGGACAGCCAAAGGAAATGCCAGAAATAGAGTTAGTAGAATAGCAATAAGTCCATTGTCAGGCACTGGCAAGAGATACAAGGCCCTAAGAACCCTCATCTGTTCTCCCATGCTTTGTTTGGTATTAAAAATGAGTATATTAGTATAAGTGAAGATTGGATTTGTCTATAGTATTTTTTCTAATTTTACTTTCATGGATTTAGGTTTCAAAATTATATTTGATATAAAGAAGGAATTTGAGAGGATCTCTTTATATTTTAGAAACTAGTTTATATTTTATATAAAATGTATATTATACAATTGTGTTTGATAGAATTCAATTGCAAATTTATCTGGTATTCAGATTTTTTCCTTGAGAGTTTATTTATGGCTTGTTTGATCATTTTTAAAAATGGGTTATTGAAATTTTTATTTTTTTCTTTAAGTCTTTTATATTTCTATAAATATTTAACTATGTAATTGGGGTTTGGCATGGAATTGAAGAATATAGTTTTAAATATTTTTTTCTCATTTAAGTATTTTATTTTTCCAATACTATCTAAAGATAGTTTTCACCATTCATATTTCCATATTTGTCACATTGTAAGAAA
Organism: Myrmecobius fasciatus; assembly: GCA_023553655.1. NCBI lineage: Eukaryota > Metazoa > Chordata > Mammalia > Dasyuromorphia > Myrmecobiidae > Myrmecobius > Myrmecobius fasciatus. The sequence goes on along the minus strand of JAJPUD010000616.1, from coordinate 369,673 downwards.
AAAAAGGACAAGAAAAAAAAAGGCAAACCAAAAAATGTAAAAATACACTTCAATCTTCATTCATTAGGTCTCCCTCTGGTGCAGGTGGCATTTGAGAAATATGGTTTTAAATAATTATTTTCATCTTCATTTGTTATGCATTCTTTTTTTCAATACTGGCAATTTGATTTTCCTCACTTAATATTGTGTGGGATAATGTGACCCTCCACTCAGAATTCTACAGAAGTTTTATTACAGTCTCTCAAAATTCAAGTGGTCCCTTCTCCAGAGGAGAAGAGGGGAAGGGAGGCCAATTTACAGATGTAGGTAACAGGATTATATAGTTGAGATTACAGAAACACCCCCTCCTTTAACCCACCCAAGCCCCTAGTTAATCTTTTTTTTTTTTTTAATTAAAACTTTATTTGTAAAATATATGCCTGGGTAATTCTTCAACATTGACCCTTACAAAGCTTTGTGTTACAAATTTTTCCCTCCCAGTCCCCACCCCTCCCCTAGATGGCAGGAAATCCACTAAATGTTAATTATGTTAAAATACTTGACAAATCGATTATGTATATACATATTTCCACACTTATCATTGTTGTGCAAGAAAAATCGTTATCTACAAGAAAAAAAATAAGAGAAAGGAAACCCAATGCAAGCAAACATCAATAGAGAGCATGAAAATGTTATGTTGTGGTCCACATTTCATATCCCTCTCTCTGGGTGTATATGGTTTTCTTCAGTGAACAACTGGAACTGGTTTGAAACATTTCATTGTTGAAGAGAGCCATGTCCATCAGAATTGATCATCAGATAGTCTTTTTGCTGTGTATAATGATCTCCTGGTTCTGCTCATTTCGCTCAGCATCAGTTCAGGCAAGTCTCTCCAGACCTCTCTGAAATCATCCTGCTGGTTGTTTCTTATAGAACAATAATATTCCATAACATTCATATATTCTCCAATTGATGGGCATCCATTCAGTTTCCAGTTTCTAGCTAGTACAAAAAGGGCTGCCACAAATATTTTTGCACATGTGGGTCCCTTTCCTTCCTTTAAGATCTCTTATATTTGGCATAGAAGCCCAATAGAAACACTGCTGCGTCAAAGGGTATGCACAGTTTGATAACTTTTTGAGCATAGTTCCAAATTGTTCTCCAGAATGGTTGGATCTGTTCACAGTTCCACCAACAATGTATCAATGTCCCAGTTTTCCCACATCCCCTTCAACATTCATCATTATCTTTTCCTTGTCATCTTAGCCAATCTCATAGGTGTGTAGTAGTATCTCAGAGTTGTCTTAATTTGCATTTCTCTGATCAATAGTGATTTGGAGCACCTTTTCATATGATTAGAAATAGTTTTAATTTCAGCATCTGAAAATTGTCTGTTCATATCCTTTGACTATCGATTGGAGAATGGCTTGAATTCTTATAAATATGAGACAATTCTCTATATATTTTAGAAATGAGGCCTTTAGCCCTTTTTGTAGTGGCTAGAAACTGGAAATTGAATAGATGCCCTTCAATTGGAGAATGGCTGAATAAATTATGGTATATGAATATTATGGAATATTATTGTTCTGTAAGAAATGACCAGCAAGATGATTTCAGAGAGGCCTGGAGAGACTTACATGAACTGATGCTGAGTGAAATGAGCAGAGCCAGGAGATCATTATACACAGCAACAACAGTACTATATGACGATTAATTCTGATGGACATGGCTCTCTTCAACAATGATATGTTTCAAACCACCTCCAATTGTTCACTGAAGAAAGCCATATACACCCAGAGAGAGGGATGCGAAATGTGGACCACAACATAACATTCTCATACTCCTTGATTGATGTTTGCTTACATTGTGTTTCCTTTATCTGATATATCGTTTGTGTAGATAAGATTTTTCTTGCACAACAATGATAAGTTTGGAAATACGTATACATATATTCGATTTGCCAATATTTTAACATAATTAACATGTAGTGGATATCCTGCCATCTAGGGGAGGGGTGGGGAAGTTGGGGGGAAAAATTTGTAACGGAAAGCTATGTAAGGGTTATTGTTGAAGAATTACCCACACATATGTTATGCAAATAAAATAAAATTTAAAAAAATTTAAAAAAAAAGAAAAGAAAAATAAAAAGCCATTGTAATAAAAAAAAAAAAAGAAAGAAATGAGGCCTTTATCAGAACCCTTAAATGTAAAGATGATTTCCCAATTTATTGCTTCCTACCTAATCATGTCTGCATTAGTTTTGTTTGCACAAAAACTTTTTAACTTAATATAGTCAAAATTATCTATCTGGTGTTCAATTAAGAGTTCCAGTTCTTCTTTGGACATAAATTTATTCCATCTCCACAGGTCTGAGAGGTAAACTATCCTATGTTCCTCTAATTTGCTTATAATTTCATTCTTTATATCTAAATCATGAACCCATTTAGATCTTATCTTGGTATGTGGTATTAGGTGTGGGTCGAGCCCTAATTTCTTCCACGCTAGTTTCCAATTTTCCCAACAGTTTTTGTCAAATAGTGAGTACTTATCCCAAAAGCTGGGGTCTTTGGGTTTATCAAACACTAAATTGCTAACATCATTACCTAGATTGTCCTGATATCCTATCCTATGCTACTGATCGACCGCTCTATTTCTCAGCCAGTACCAAATGGTTTTGATGACCGCAGCTTTATAATAATAGTTTTAGATCTGGTACAGCAAGGCCATTTTCATTGGCCTTTTTTTTTTTTTTCCCCATTAATTCCCTTGAAATTCTTGACCTTTTGTTTTTCCAAATGAATTTTGCTACTATTTTTTCTAGATCTGTAAAGTAATTTCTTGGGAGTTTGGTATGGCAGTATTGTCATTTTTATTATATTCGCTCGGCTAATCCATGAGCACTTGATGTTTTTCCAATTGACTAGGTTTGACTTTGTGTGGAAAGTATTTTGTAGTTTAGTTCATATAGTTCCTGACTTTTCCTTGGCAGATAGATTCCCAAATATTTTATACTACCAACAGTTATTTTGAATGGAATTTCTTTTTGTTTCTCTTGCTGCTGAACTTTGTTGGTAATATATAAAAATGCTGATGATTTATGTGGATTTATTTTGTATCCTGCAACTTTGCTGAAGTTGTGAATTGTTTCTAGTAACTTTTTAGTTGAGTCTCTAGGGTTGTCTAAGTATACCGTCATGTCATCTGCAAAGAGTGATAATTTGGTTTCCTCATTACCTGCTCTAATTCCTTTTATCTCTTTTTCTTCTCTTACTGCCAAAGCTAACATTTCTAATAAAATATTAAATAGTAATGGTGACAGTGGGCAACCTTGTTTCACTCCTGATCTTATTGGGAATGGTTCTAGTTTGTCTCCATTACATATGATGCTTGCTTATGGTTTTAAGTAGATACTACTAATCATTTTAAGGAAAAGCCCATTTATACCTATATTCTCTAGTGTTTTTACTAGGAATGGGTGTTGGATTTTATCAAATGCTTTTTCTGCATCTATTGAGATAATCATGATTTTTGTTAGTTTGGTTATTAATATAATTGATTATGCTGATAGTTTTCCTAATATTGAGCGTGCCCTGCATTCCTGGTATAAATCCTACTTGGTCATAGTGTATTATCCTGGGGATGACTTTCTGTAATCTCATTGCTAATGTCTTATTTAAAATTTTTGCATCAATATTCATTAGAGAAATTGGTCTATAGTTTTCTTTCTCGGTTTTCACCCTACCTGGTTTAGCTATCAGCACCGTATCTGTATCATAAAAGGAATTTGGTAGTACACCTTCTTTCCCTATTCTTTCAAATAGTTTATATAGTATTGGAACTAATTGTTCTTTGAATGTTTGGTAGAATTCACATGTAAATCCATCTGGCCCAGGAGATTTTTTCTTAGGGAGTTGATTAATAGCTTGTTCTATTTCTTTTTCTAAAATGGGGCTATTTAAATAATTTATTTCCTCTTCTGTTAACCTGGGCAATCTATATTTTTGTAGATATTCTTCCATTTCATTTAGATTACCAAATTTATTGGCATAAAGTTAGGCAAAGTAACTCCTAATTATTACTCTAATTTCCTCTTCATTGGAGGAAAGTTCTCTCTTATTGTTTTTGAGACTTAATTTGATTTTCCTCTTCCCTTTTTCTAATCAAATTAACTAAAGGCTTATCTATTTTGCTGGTTTTTTTTTTTTTCATAAAACCAACTCTTAGTTTTATTTATTAATTCAATAGTTTTCTTATTTTCAATTTTATTAATCTCCCCTTTTATTTTCAGAATTTCCAATTTGGTATTTAATTGAGAGTTTTTAATTTGCTCTTTTTCTAGTTTTTCTAATTGTAAGCCCAATTCATTGATCTTCTCTTTTTCTATTTTATGCAAGTAAGCATCTAGAGATATAAAATTATCCCTTCTAACGACTTTGGCCATATCCCACAAATTTTGGTGTGCTGTCTCATTGTCATTCTCCTGGATGAAATTATTGTGTCTATGATTTGCTCTTTCACCTATTCATTCTTTAGGATTAGATTATTTAATTTCCAGTTAACTTTTGGTCTGTTTTCTCCTGGCCTTATATTACATGTGATTTTTATTGCATCATGATCTGAAAAGGATGCATTTACTATTTTTACTTTTCTTCATTTGATTTTGAGGTTTTTGTGCCCTAACACATCATCAACTTTTGTATAAGTTCCATGAACCCCTGAAAAAAGTAAACTCCCTTCTATTGCCATTCAATTTCCTCCAAAGATCTATCATACCTAACTTTTCTAACATTTTGTTTACCTCCCTAATTTCTTTCTTATTTATTTTGTAGTTTGATTTATCTAAATTTGAGAGAACAAGGTTGAGATCCCCCACTAGTTTAGTTTTGCTATTCTTGCATCTCTCTTAGCTTCTCCTCTAGGAATTTGGATGCTTTACCACTTGGAGCATATATGTTTAGTATTGATATTGCTTCATTATCTATGGTACCCTTTAGTAAAATATAGTTTCCTTCCTTATCTCTTTTTAATTAGATCTATTTTTGCTTTTACTTGATCTGAGATAAGGATTGCTACCCCTGCTTTTTTTTGTTCACCTGAAGCATAAAAGATTCTGTTCCAGCCCTTTACCTTTACTCTGTATGTATCTCTGTGTTTTAGATGTGTTTCTTGTAAACAAAATATTGTAGGATTCTGGCTTTTAATCCAGTCTGCTATCTGCTTCTGTTTTATGGGAGAGTTCATCCCATTCACATTTACAGTTAAAATAACTAAATCTGTATTTCCTGCCATCTTATTTACCCAAAGTTATGTTTTTCTTTTCCCTTTCCCCTTTCTCCTTTCCCCCCTCCCCAGTATTTTTTTGATGACCACCTCCCACAAACAGTCCTCCCCCTTTTAAAGCCCCTCCCTCTTTTTTACACCTTTCCCCTAATTTTTCTATTTTCCCTTCTATTAGTCTTTCCCTTTCTTTTCCTCCTTTCCCTCCTACTTACCTATAAGGAGGGGCGAGTTTCTGTGTGAAACCAAATGTGTCTGATATACTCTTTTAGAGCCCAATCTGATGAGAGTAAGATGCACACAATGCTCATCGCCCTCCCTTCTTTCCCTCAATTATATTAGATTTTCTGTGCCTCTTCATGAGATTTTACCTTATTTTTACCTCTTTTTTTTTTAACTTTATTTTACCTCCTTTCCCATCTTTTTCCAGTATGATAGCCCTTCCACCTCTAATTTCTTTTCCATTTTATGAAAGTAAAATCAAATTATACCCCCATTCTTTGAGTATACCCATAGTAGAAATATAGTTCTCAAGAGTTCTTTCCTTTTTACCTTTTTTATGCATCTCTTGAGTTCTGTGTTTGGAGGTCAAATTTTTTGTTCAGATCTGGTCTTTTCATTAGAAATAGGTGAAATTCTCCTGTGTCATTGAATGACCATCTTCTTCCCTGGAAGATAATGCTCATTCTAGCTGGATAACTCATTCTTGGCTGTAATCCAAGTTCCTTTGTCTTTTGAAATATCTGATTCCAGGCCCTGTGATCCTTTAATGTGGAAGCTGACAGATCTTGTGTGATTCTAATTACAGTACCTCGGTATTTGAATTGTTTTTTTCTTGCTGCTTGCAATATCTTTTCCTTGGTGCGATAGTCCTGAAGTTTGGCCACGATATTCCTTGGGGTTTTAATTTTGGGGTCTCTTTCAGGAGGTGATCGGGGAATTCTTTCAATGGGGATTTTACCTTCTGATTCTAAAGCATCAAGGCAGTTTTCTTTCATTATTTGATCAGGTCTTTCTCCTAAAATTGCTTGCAGAATGTGTTCTTTCTGACTTGAATTATTGAATTTAACCATTATGTGTCTTGGAGTTTGTAGCCTTGAGGTTTGTTTGTTTGTTTTTATTTTGCTATTCTGTAAATTCTGTTGAAATTTAATTTTCTTCGTTCAGAAATTCTGGACATTTGTATTATTTCTTCATTATGGTATTAAAAGTTTTGTGTCCTGTTGTTTTATGATCTTTAGGTTGTCCCTATGCATCTTGTCCAGTGTTTTGATCAGTGTTTTGCTTGCAAGTCCACATATTTTCTTTTACTGCTATTTCTTTGCTTCTTTTCTTCTTGGTTGCTTTCACCTCTTTGTATTTACATTCTTAATCTATTGTTCTGTCTTTTGTTTCTTTAATGAGGCTTGCCTTTGCAGACTCTTATTGTTTTTATTCTGCCTCTTATTTTTGTTCTGTAGGTCTTGAATTCTGTGCTCACAATCCTCATTTCTTTTTAGAACTGATTGGGAATAGCATGTTGTAGTTCCATGTTTTCTAATTCTAAGTAGAGGACTACATAGTCTTTTCTTCAACTCATCATGTGATGGATTATTTTCCTTTGTTTTTCAGGATGTATTAAGGGATGCATGAACTCTCTTTTCTGGATATGGAGACTATATTGCCTACTGTTACTATTTTCCTGTTGATTCATCTATTTATGTTCAAGGTCTTTGAATTTTGTTCTTGAAATCTTTGGCCTGGGTGCTTTTGTTTACTGCATTGTGACTTCTGACTGGCTTTTGCTTGAGAGGCTAATGGCCACCAGGCTATTTACTGTAGACTAGGCTAATTTTTATGCTCTTGTACAGTTAATTCTGTGGTTTCCATGGCACTGGAAAGGGGAGGGGTTACCTGACTAGGAAGGGATTACCTGACTGTGGGGTGAGACTTTATAATAAGACTAGATTGTGAGTTTCAGTCTGCTAGTACATCTTGCAGTATGGGAGTTTAGGGAAAGGAATGAGCACAGGATCAATGAAGGTTTTTGCTTGTTTGTTTTTTTAAGATTCTGGATAGCCTAGATATGGGGACAGCCGAAATTGCTTTGTAATTTGTATTGGAGAGGTTTGAGAGACAATGGGAATCAGAGAAAATGTCTAGTGCTTTGTTATATTGCTCATGTGACCTAGAAATCCCTTGCTTTTGGTTGTATTCCAAAATTTACTACTAATCTGTTCTCTCTTCTGTTTAGAGTTTGACAATGTTTAGAGATGGACAATTGGGAGAAACCCTAATGACTACTTTGGCTTTGTCCCAGAAGTTTTGATTTGGTTTCTCACATTCTTGATATTTTCTTTGATTATATTGCTTATAGTTTGTTATTTATTGTTGACCCGTCAATTCTTTGGAGTAAATTATTTAGTCTCCATTTAAATTTTAGTTCTTTCTCCTACAGCTCTTTATTGGATGTAATTTTTATTGTGTTTGGTTTTCTGCATTTGCTTATAATATTTTTGTTTCAGTATATGGATAGTTTTTACAATGATATTCCGTGCATTGTCCAGAAGTATGTATTTTGTTCCCATTCAGTAATTCCTGGGGATATATCACATGGCTCTTTAAAAATTCTTTTTTAGGGTGTTAATTTCCATCTTGTTTCTTTGTTCTTATTAGAAGCTTTTTTGTTGTTGTTGAGTCTGTATAATTTTACTATCTATTTCTTCCAGCAAATCAATTAACTTTTCTTTGGTTATTCAAGTCCTGTGCCATTCAGTACATATACTAATTCATTGTCTGTATTTACTTTAAGCATAATATAGTTTCCCTCTAGATCATGATTGCTAATCCTGCTTTTCTTAATTCACCTGAAGTATAATAGATTTACCAGTCCCTTATCTTTATAGTGTGAATTTCTATGGTTCAAGTGCTTTTCTTTCTTTCTTTTTTTTTTTTTCCAAATGCTTTTCTTAAAAACTTGATATTGATTCTATTCCTTCTTAGTCTCCTTTGATGTATCTTCTTCCAGATAATACCTATTAATCTTAAGGTGTTCTAAAAGATCTGACTTGGTCCCTCTTCACTTCTCTCTCTATATGACTGGTAATTCATCTGCATCTAGAGCTTCAAATTTCTTTCTGTAGATGATCCCCAGGTCTTCATATTCAGCCCCAGTAGTTCTCCTGTGCTCATTTTCCTGTGCATCAATTTACCAATTGCCTTTTAGACATCTTGAATTAGATGTCTCACATTACAAATTCAGTTTTCCACTCAGATACCCTTCTTCTGGACTTCCCCATTTATGTTGAGGGTGTATCATTTACTTTACATTCAAATTCACTCACATACCAACACTTTTCATTTCTACCTTCAGAACATCTCTTGTATTTTTATATATCCGTAGCCACCAATTCAGTGACTTCAGTTGTTTCTCTTCTTACCTGTTGAGTCAAATATAAATACTCTGACTTTTAAAACCCTTCATCACCTAGCTCCTTCCTTACTATCTTATTCTTTACACCTCTCATATAGTAAATAAGGTGATATTTGTAAAGTGTTAACCTAATATGTAGTATAACAGATTTTAATAAATTTTTGTTTTCTTCTTTCTTTCCTCCATATGTTCTATAATCCAGTGCCACTGACCTTCTTATTATTCCTTGCATATGACACTTCACAACTTCTCTGTCCCCTCTGCCTGAAATGCTTGCACTCGTCACCTCCACTTCCTGGTTTTCTTCAAGATCCAGCTCAAAGACCACCTGTAGAAACCCTTTCTTTTTCCTCAGTCATCTAAGTTTGTCCTCATTGTTAACTTTTGATTCATCTTTCCTCTGTATCTAGTTATTTGCCAATTTTTGTTTATCTTGTCTTTATAAGTCTTTTCCTTCTCATCACACATAATTTATAAGATTTGGCCATTATTGTCATTCACCTGAACTTTTATATAATTACTTCCTTACTGGTCTTGCTGCTGCTTAATCACTCTCTTTCTCCAGTCTGCCCAATTTATTGCAGTAGCATAGTTACTAGAATAATAATACAAAACTGATCTTTTTTTCATCAGTTTTCCCTCACATTTTTCTTTTTCATATTGCTTCCTTCCATTTTAACTCCCCAAACACATTGAACACTCAACAATCTTTTACTGCCTGCTTGCCGATAATTCTTCAAGTACAAACTTTACCATTTTTGTCCTTGATCAAAAAACCTTTAATGATTTCCTGTTGCTTTCAGGATCGAACGTAACTATCACCACCCCCCAACCCAGCATTTTTATATCTTCAGTGAACTTTAATGGCATAATTCTTCTTTTTGCACTCTATATTTCAGCTAAACTAGATTACTAGTTAGCTATTCTGAATTGACCATTCTTCCTCTTTACAAATCTTGTCTTCCTTCATGGTTTAACTCAGATGACATCTCATCTTGAAGTTAGTTAAATATTTATTAAGGGTTTACTATTATAAAGTATCAGGGACTATACTAACTGCTAAAATGCAAAAGAAAAAGAAAAAGAAAAGAAAAGAAAAAATGGGCCTTCCCCTTGAAAAGTTCACAGCATAATGGGGAAGACAAGCAAACACTTAATGTACAGAAAAGCTATATACAGAATAAATGGGAAATCATTACCTGAAGGAAGGCATTACAATTAAGAAGAATTGGGAAAGGCTTCCAATAGAAGATGGGGTTATAATAGGGATTTAAACCAGCAAAACTAGTATTTGGAGATCAGGAAAGCATTCCAGACTTGAAACTGCCAGAGAAAATGTCCGGAGCCAAGGTAAATCTTTGTTAAACCTCCTAATTGTTAATGCTCTGCCCTTCCTCGAATTATTGTATGGTATTCCTCCTGCAGGATTAAAGTAAGTTCCTTGAGGGCAAGAATTCCTTCATTTGTCTTTGTTTCTCCAGCATCTAGCACACACACTATCTTCTCTTGAATAAGGTTTTAAATGAATTTTTATTTGCATTTAATTGAATCCTATTCCATCTGCCTGGAATTCCCCCTACCATCATTCCAAATACACACCTCTAAATTTCAACTTCATATTGTGTGGGGCAGTAGCAACCACAAAAATAATCCGAGCCTCTAGAAGTAAGAAAAAGAAAAAAGGGGTTTATTTTGATCTTCAGAGAAAGGGCAACTCCTAACTGATAAGATGTACACCTGTAGCTTTTTAGCTGTAGCTGTTTGTTATTGCAAAGTCTCAAGTCACAAATAAGGCTTAGATCAAAGCCACATCCTTATTAAGAGGACTTTACTTAATTTACTTCATTCAATCCCTCTTTTTTTTTTTAATTAACCTTTGAAGACCTCTCACCATTCTTGACACATTTGCTCAACCTTCTTATTCTCAGTCTCTAATCGATCTGTGTCTGGTTTGTCTTTTTTCTACTGTGGTCCATCCTCACTAGGAATCATTGCCTATCAGGAAAGTCAGCAGCAACAAAAATTCTAGAAAATTTAGAAACCGACAGATATATGCATCTAGCAACAGATAGATGGCATGGTCAAATACTTTTTTAGGATATAATGACCACTTTTTCAGATAGGAAACTGCAAGATCTTATATTCTATGGAACATTTGCCCCGATTATAGAAATTTGCTATAAGAAGAAAAAGCAGGGACATGATTATAATCAAAAACTGGTCCTTCAGGCTACAATCTGAGAGCACATACATGACAGACAGGATAAAGCATCCTTAGCTAATTGTATTCAATAATCAGGTGGGTTCTTATTCAAAGGAACAGCATGGGAAACTGAGTCAAAAATTCCACCTGAAGTGGAGGCCAAGATTGTCCTGCCAACTCTTGTCCAGGTACTAACTTCCACCTGTAACAATTCAGAATCACATTCTTCTGAATTGCTTGTGGAATTTTCTTTTCAGATGGTGAATTAACGGCTTGATGAGCCATCAATCAAAACCTGAATTCAAAACTCCAAATAATAAAATTAGCTACAGTCCCAAAAGATTTTATCTCAAATAGCAAGTTCAAATGAATTTAGCTCTCAAGTATCACATATCCTAAATAAGTATTGACTGAACCTACTTAGATTGATTCATCCTAGAAACTTCATAGCTTATCTTCATAGCTAAGTAAACGGGTTTTACATTCAACATTACACAAATCATTTTACTTTAAGATTCTCAATAACCAATCTATATCAAAACATGTTCAGATATTATGTTCAAAGGGACAAAGATAGACCACTGTTCTCAGAATCTCCCTAAACAATAGGAACAGCTTTAAAATGACTCAATACAACCAATTAAAACTCAAATAGAATGTAGAATACATTGCCCTAATTTCATATTAAAATATGGAATATACTGTCCTAATTTTATATTGAGGAACCGTATCAGAATTAACATTAATAATTTCTTCATCCTAAAAAATGTTAATTCAAAGGGACAGCTAGGGGGTACAGTGGATTGAGCGCCAGCCTTTAAGTCACTGAGTTCAAATCTGGTCTCAAGATACTTAACACTTCCTAGCTGTGTGACCCTGGGCAAGTCGATTAACCCCAATAGCCTCAGCAAAAAAATAAAAAATAAATAAAGTTAATTTAACTTCCTCCAATCGAGGAGTCTCTATAAACTTTTCAGGAAATATAAATACAGGTTCAATATCTGTATTGTTAAAATTTCTCTAAGCACAATTAATCTCCCCTCCCACCAAAACATTCCTAATTCCAAAGTCAATTTTAGAGGTTATAAATTGTCCTTAACAGTCAATTCTTGAGGTTCCTCCACAAGTCCTTTATGCTTGGTGTTCTCAGTCTCCAGATTGTAGTCTCAGTCATCTGTAATGTCTGATAAGATCCTTCCTACTCTGCTTCTTCTTGGACTTAGTAAGCATTCAATTGTAAACTCCAAAGGTGGTGTCTGGGTCAGCAATCCTTGCTTCCTAAGGGCTAAAAAAGGGATGAGGACATTTGTGTGTGTGTGTGTGTGTGTGTGTGTGTGTGTGTGTGTGTGTGTGTTGTGTGTGTGTGTGTGAGAATAGTTCTAATTTTTTAACAAAGCAATAGAAAAAACATCTAAGGCAATTAGTCTCTAACATCAATTTAATAATCCTTTCTTGAGAAATTGATTCATTCTTTCCACTTTGCCTGATGAGGCAAATGCCCAGGTGTATGGAATTGTCACTCAGTTTGCAATCCCTCCCTATTATTTCTTATAAAACTTTAGAAGTAAAATATGTTCCTCTATTAGAATTAATTGTTTCTACCAGTCCATACTTAGGTACAGTTTGTTGCAATGTTCTTCCAATAACCCCTCTTAAAGCAGCAGTGTAGGGGAAAGTTTCCACTCATCCTCACTGATGTCATTTCATTAAAACCTAACATGAATATTTAGAGTCAGGCTCCCTCCCTCTAGAGAGACACCTCCTCAATACCTTCTTATTTATATTTAGACATATCACACACCTTTCAGATACAATTTGTTTTGCAATTGCACATATCCCTATACGCCAGATTTTCTTGCTTTTACTTCTTTGTTAAAGGGAGAAAACAAGACAGATCTTAAGATTCATATCTAAATAACTTTGGATCAAATTTCACAAAATTTATACCACATATCCAGCTGGACTGACAATGTTAAAGCACAACTCATACAATTTTTACAGATTACCCAATATAAAATTTAGAAAGCAACATAATAGCTTAAATATATTTCATCTATTTAGGAGATACAAACATGATTTCATTAGGTAAATTACCAAAGAACCAAAAATTTTTTTAACTTCAAATCAAATACAGTTTTAAACTTCTAGTAAAGATACTTAAATATTAATGCACACATTTCTGAAATCTTATGCCAGAATAATCAAGTTCACAATTTTAGCACATACTACTTAATAGTAATACAATTTCAGAATCAGAATTCCAATTTACAAACACAGCCCCCAAATTTAAGGTGACAGAAAACTGCCTTTTTCTTTTCTTTTCTTTTTTTAATTAAAGCTTTTTATTTACAAAACATATACATGGATAATTTTTCAACATTGACCCTTGTAAAGCTTTCTGTTACAAATTTTTTCCTCCTACTCCCCACCCCCTCCCCTAGGTGGCAGGAAATCATGTTAATTATGTTTAAATTAATAACATTATTAATACATGTTAATTATATTAAAATACCTGACAAATCAAATATGTATATACATATTTATACAGTTAACTTGCTGTACAAGAAAAATCAGATCTACAAGAAGAAAAAATTCTGAGAAGGAAAACATAATACAAGCAAACATCAGTAGAGAGTATGAAAATGTTATGTTGTGGTCCACATTCAGATCGCTCTCTCTGGGTATATATGGCTTTCTTCATCACTGAACAATTAGAACTGGTTTGAAACATTTCACTGCTGAAGAGAACCATGTCCATCAGAATTGATCATCATATAGTATTGTTGTTGCTGTGATCTCCTGGTTCTGCTCATTTCCTTGGAAAAGGTTCCCACATGTGCAAGAATGTTTGTGGCAGCCCTTTTTGTAGTGGCTAGAAACTAGAAACTGAATGGATGCCCATCATTTGGAGAATGGCTGAACAAATTATGGTATATAAATGTTATGGAATATTATTTTCTGTAAGAAACGACCAGAAGGACGATTTCAGAGAGGCCTGGAGAGACTTGCATGAACTGATGCTGAGCGAAATGAGCAGAAACAGGAGATCATTATACATGGTAACAACAAGACTATATGATGATCAATTCTGATGGACATGGCTCTCTTCAACAGTGAAATGTTTCAAAACAGTTCCAATTGTTCAGTGAAGAAAGCCATATACACCCAGAGAGAGGGATACGAAATGTGCACTACAACATAACATTTTCATGCTCTATATTGATGTTTTCTTGCATTGGGTTTCCTTTTTCTGTTTTTTTTTTTTTCATGTAGATACAATTTTTCTTGCACAGCAAGATAAGTATGGAAATATGTATACATATATTCAATTTGTCAAATATTTTAATATAATTAACATGTAGTGGACTTCCTGCCATCTAGGGGAGGGGAGGGGACTTGGGGTAAATTTGTAACAGAAAGCTTTGTAAGGATCAGTGTTGAAGAACTACCCATACATATGTTATGCAAATTAAAAGCTTTTTTTTTTTTTTTTTTTAAATCTCTTTGGGATATAGGTCCAATAGAAACACTGCTGGGTCAAAGGGTATACACAGTTTGATCACTTTTGAGCATAGCTCCAAATTACTCTCCAGAATAGTTGGATCCATTCACAGTTCCAACAACAATGTATTAGTGTCCCAGGTTTCCCACATCCCCTCCAACATTTGTCATCTTTTCCTGTCATCTTAGCCAATCTGACAGGTGTGTAGTGGTACCTCAGAGTTGTCTTAATTTGCATTTCTCTGATCAATAGAGATTTGGAGCACCTAGAAAACTGCCTTTTCGAGTCAATCTATAGGGCTTTAAGAAATTGGGGAACTTTGGGAACCTTGGGGAAAAAGAATCAGAGAAATTTGAATCCAGGTGTTCAGCTACAGATCTGTGCCCAGTGACTAGCCCACCTTCCATGCCAGAAATGCCAAGGGCCATGTCTGGGATGTTAGGGCACTAGCCCAAACCCCAGAAGAATCCAGTCTAGTCAGGATAGATTCCACAAACTTGAGAAGCTTGGAAAATCCCAGAGAGGGTAGGGTTTTTTGTTTGTTTGTTTGTGTTTTGTTTTTATAATTTGTTTTTCTGTAAGCCTCAAGTTCTGGCCCTCAAAAGTCTTTTAAACTTTTTTTTTCCTCTCTCTGAAGAACTTTATTTTTTTGTGTTAATTTTTTTTATTAAAGCTTTTTATTTGCAAAACATATGTATGGGTAATTCTTCAACATTGACCCTTACAAAGCTTTCTGTTACAAATTTTTCCCTTCTAGTCCCCACCCCTCCCCTAGATGGCAAGAAATCCACTACATGTTAATTTTGTTAAAATACTTGACAAATGGAATATATGTATACATATTTCCACACTTATCATTTTTGTGCAAGAAAAATTGTATCTACAATAAAAAAAATCAGAGAAAGGAAACACAATGCAAGCAAACATCAATAGACAGCATGAAAATGTTAGGTTGTGATCCACATTTCATATCCCTCTCTCTGGGTGTATATGGATTTCTTCACTGAACAACTGGAACTGGTTTGAAACATTTCATCGTTGAAGAGAGCCATGTCCATCAGAATTGATCATCAGATAGTCTTTTTGCTGTGTATAATGATCTCCTGGTTCTGCTCATTTCGCTCAGCATCAGTTCATGCAAGTCTCTCCAGGCCTTTGAAATCATCTTGCTGGTCGTTTCTTACAGAAAATAATATTCCATAACATTCATATACCATAATTTATTCAGCCAATCTCCAATTGATGGGCATCCATTCAGTTTCCAGTTTCTAGCCACTACAAAAAGGGATGCCACAAACATTCTTACACATGTGGGGCCCTTTCCTTCCTTTAAGATCTCTTTGGGATATAAGAAAAGGCTTTTAATCTTGTAAATTTGGCCTACTTAAAAATACAATAGACTAATTCAACTTAGCTGATGGACAGTATCAAGCAACTTAAAACTCAGTCTCAAAAATCCCACAATCTGCCAAAATGTTTTTAGCAATTATATAACTATTTATTCAGACCCAAATTGGCCAGTACTAGGTCCACCGAAAGGTCTTTTTTTGTTTTGTTTTGTTTTCTTTTTGTTAGGTAAAGTTAACTGTCACATCTCAGAGCTAGCTCTCTCTCTTTAGCTAAAAACTTACTTGTATAAGTCTAATTATGTATAAAACAAGTGCTTTTAAATCCCAAATAGCCAGATCTTTAATTCTGCTGACTGGGAGAAACATAGAAGACAAAACACACACACAAACCTTTTCTAAATCAAGTTCCTATTCT
This sequence comes from Myrmecobius fasciatus, assembly GCA_023553655.1. Classification (NCBI taxonomy): domain Eukaryota; kingdom Metazoa; phylum Chordata; class Mammalia; order Dasyuromorphia; family Myrmecobiidae; genus Myrmecobius; species Myrmecobius fasciatus. Next base: position 353,536 of record JAJPUD010000616.1, on the reverse strand, counting down.
CGTCCCACCTTGGCATGTAATTGAGAGAAATTCTGCAGCTGAAGCCTTTGGAACCAATAGCTGGCTATTGAAGGCTCCTTTGAATTTATACCCACTCTCGGGAGATGGACAGCAGCTTCCAAAACAAAACTATAAATTAAAAAAAAACTATAAACAAAACAAAAAATACATTTTGGTACTTAATCCCAATTCTTTCTAAAGAGCTATCTTCCCAGGACACTAGAGCCAGCTAGATTGTTCCTTTCCAAGGTTCACAGTTTGTCATCTTTAATGGAGGATTTAGCTACTCTTACCAAAGGAAAAGAGGAGAATCCTTACAGACTTGAATTGCTTAGAATTTTCCCAATATCATGAGAAGCCTTTTATAGATTTTAACCACTCAATCCTAATCACCCTGAGGCAGTTCACTAGTTCTTCACAGAGACAGTCTTCATACAGAGCTAACCACTTAGTCTCTCTCCTCATCAATTTCTTGACCACCTGGGTTATGCACAATTTACTTGACTGATTTCAAATTTTTCTCAGCTGGTTTATCTCCAGGGCCAAATTAATCCTCTGTCTTTGCTAGCCTACTTCTATTTTTGTTTTCTCTGAGTTCCCAAGCTGAGTCCAAGGACTACCAGAGAACTCTCCAGAGGACACCTACCCAAGGATTGAGTATAGGAGAGACCCCTCACAAACAGGAAATATCCCAGAATGAGTCCCCAAACTGTATGGGACAGTAGCAATCACAAAAACAATAGAGATCCTGTTTTTGGATTATGATCTTCTGAGAAAGAGCAACTCCTAACAAAAAAGGTGTCTTCAATAAAGGAGTGCAAAGTGCAAAAGACAAGATTATATTGACCAGAAGCCCTCCTCCCCCATTCTTTGACCTTTTCTCCCATTGTCTGAATGAGTTCATACTTACATTCTAAATTTGAAATCTATCCCAGAAACAAAAGAATAAATTGCCTTTAAAATAAGAACTTACATGCTTATTAAGAGGTGGTAGGGAAACTGGAGAGTAATGCAGATCCAAAACAATGAACATCTGCAGCTTTTTAGCTGTAGCCTAGTTTGTTTTTGCAAAGTCTCAAGTCACAATTAGGACACAGGTCAAAGCTACATCCTTATGAGGGATCTTCACTCATTTTATCTCATACAATATGACAGATATACATACATATATATGTGTGTGTGTATATATATATGTATGTATATATATATATATATAATTTCATGCGATCTTTTCCATTTCATAGTATAACAGATTTATAATGGGTAAAGAAGCAACAGGAGTTCCTCCCTCTATCTTTTTTTTTTTTTTTTTTTTGCTTTTTACTGAGGCCATTGGGATTAAGTGACTTGCCCAAGGTCATACAGCTAGGAAGTGTTAAGTGTCTGAGATCAAATTTGAACTCAGATCCTCCTGACTTCAGTGCTGGTGCTGTATCCACTTCACCACCTAGCTGCTCCCCTCCTTCTATTTTCTAGATGAGAAGTCAAATAAGTCAAAGTTTGTCACACAAGTAGTATTTGGCAGAACAAGGTCCTTACACTGTCTTTTTGTACTGTATCACATTTTCAAATTATTCATATTCGAGCTTGTGAAAGAACTTAGCTTCTGTTATCTTAAACTATTTAACTATTTTAATACTATATAACCTTCATAAATTTTTGTTTTGTCTTCCCAGTAGACTATAAATAAGCTTTATGAGACTGTCCTGTATTACTTTGTATTCCCTCCTTCCAACTCTTCCAGTTTCTGGCATAGTATTTACCCACTAGGTGCACATCATGATTTTTGATTTGATAACAAATCATTAAACAAGATGTTATAGAAATAGATAGCAGACTGAAAGCTATCCCAGTTCTTTTGCAATGTTCTGCAGATGTTTTGAATGTTATTTTCATTTTAAAACTGCTTTTTGTATTATATGTAGCTTTTTATAGTTATTAGAAACTCAATTATATTAAAATCTGGGAAAGTGTTGTAGTTCACTGCTGTCTCCTAGCAAATGACTGACAATTCTGTCAATAAAAAGCCTGGTCAACTTAATTGACTAATTTTGCATCTGAGCACACACTGTTCAGTTTTAAATTACACTCCCTTATAAGTGTTGCTACTTTTAAAAAGATCTGCATAACAGAATGAAGCATTATAACCATTAAATTTTAAGCTGAAAACTTTATTAAAATGTGATTTTCTTCACAGCAAAGTATTGGCTTTTAATATGTCAAGAATACATATGCTTTAAAATCTGATTAAGAACTGTTACCAAGTTCCCATCTCTTTTTGAAAGAAGAGTAGGTATAGGACTATGGTAGAAATAGATACAATCATCTGCATAATTACCCCAAACATAGGTTTACTTTTAGTGACAAATTTCAATTGTTTAAGACTCCAAAATTTTAATTCTGCTATTGAGACAAATGATATGTTAAATAGAGTGAGGATAATATAAAATATAAATGGAATATTACAACATTTCCAAAATTGAGTTTATGTCTAAATGGGATTTTACATGATGCATATTCTATATTGGATGCACTTTAAATTCTGGATGTGGAAATCTGGAGTGGGTGATAAGAGGTGACAAGATTGAAGTGGATAGGAGAGCACTGGCCCTGAATTCAGGATAACAATTGCTAGACGTAATCCTGGACACGTCACCTAACCCCAAAAGCCTCAAAAAAACAAAACAAAACAAAAAAACGCAAAACAGAGAGAAACTAAAGAATTGATCCCTGAGGCAAGCAAAGAGAAGGCACTAATAGACATCAATTTAGCTTCATGGTCCCATCTGCTAGGGAGGTTATCCAGTCTGAAATACAAGTTATGTCAAACTCCTGAAACCCAATCTCTGTAGGGGTCTCAACCAGTCTTACCTTGCTATGCCCTTCAGAAATCCCAGTCATGTCCCTGAGGTTAAATTTTCCCAATAAAATCTACTTATGGGTCATCCCATTGCTGCTACCTTCCTTTGGGTCAGTCAGCCATATGCCATATGATATCTTCCCCCTTCCCTGATGCCACCTGGTATCTCCCCTAACTCCACTATACTTCCCAACCTCATTTTTCTTCTTACAGCTAACTCTTTTAGGGTGCTAAGTCCCTCTCAGGATTTAATCTGCCAGCTAAGGGCAAGACCCAACCTCATGGGGTGCTCCTTTTCTACTGAGTAACTGATTTTCACTGAGGAGCTTGTCTTTTGTATGCTCTCCCAATTCTGTTTCACATTTATCTTTCCTGGTATCTATTGTATCCCTTCTTTTTGTCTGCAACCTATTCCCTAAATAAATCTACCTTTTGCCAAAGAGAATGGCCATCATGAATTCTTTAAATGATCGAACCCCTATTTTTGGTGCCTGCCATCATTTGATGTCCACATCATTCACATCAGACCTCCCACTTCCTGGGGGGTGGAGGGTTTGGATTATTGTCTCATATTTGATCTTTGTCACCAAGAATTATTCCTCCCAAATTCACTAACTATTAAATGATTGCACAAAGACATATTTCAAGTTGTTGTTGTCTTTCCTTCTCAAAAAAGACCCTGTAATTAGGGAGGTGATGCTTTGACATGCAAAGGAATTGGATTTAAATGAGAGGGGACTGTGTAAGTCACCTGCCTCAGTTTCCCCTCCAGAGCCATGTGGATCCAGGGACAATATATAGATCAGGATGACTGGAGATGGCCCTGAATGCAATGGAAGATTTTGGCCTTTTTAAGCTAAGGTTTTCAACAGGTCTCAGTTTGTCTGAGGCTGCACTCATTCAGTGATTAAGGCTATGCCACAACTGAAGCAAAGAATTTTTTAAAAAAAAAAAAATCTAAATAAATAAATCTAGGAGGGGAAGACTTTCTAGAGTATCTGGCCAAAGCAAAAATGATAGCTACTTACATTCAATCTGAGTCAATCAGGATTCAGTTACATTTTCCAATAGACCTTAACATCAAGTTACATAAAGTTCAAAAGATGATGACTAAAGAACTAAAGCTTGCAAGGATAATGGAGTCAATTTATTCCCAAGCCTTCATGTTACAGATGAAGTAAACTAAGACCTGGAGTTGTGATTTGCTCTGAGTCACAGACCACCCAGGTCTCCCAACTTTTAAACAGATGCTTTATCCACAAGTCTTTTCCTTATTAGTAAAGAGGACTTTGTTTTTTTAAGTAGCAGTGATTTTATCTGTAGTATTATTAATCCGACAGTGAACTAGATTTTTTTCATATAACCAAGCCAACCCACTATGTGAATTAAGCATACACATTTTTGAGTAGTTCAGAGCCTTCTGTCATTTTTAAAGGAGAAACCTAAAGTCACAATGACAGGATGGAATATCACAGGCAGAATGATCCTGAAAATTAAATTGGAACATCAGCTCCAGAACAAAAATCTCAGTACTAACGTGCCAACCTGCAGAATTTCAATGTGACAAATAACCTGTAGAGCCTAGTTCAACAAGATTTTAAGAAGTAATAGTAAGAAAAAGGTAAAATAAAGGGAATAGTCAGTGCTAGAGGAGCTATGAGAAGACTAGCACAGCATTACATTGATGGTGGAATGGTGAAGTGGTCCAACCATTCTGGATGTTTGTAAGCCAAGTGGGTCAGTGGATGGAGCACAGAGCCTGGACCCAAGTTCAATGTGACAGTTAACCTGGACAAGTTGCTTAATCACTTTTTGTCTTGGAGGCACCTTAGTAGATAGAGTTCTAGGCCTTGAGTCAGGAAGACCTGAGTGTAAGTCTAACTTCAGACACTTTCCAGCTGTTCAACCCAGGCCAAATCACTTAATTCTGTTTGTGTCTCAGTTTGTTTATCTGAAAAAGGAGACTATAAACTCCAGTATCTTTGTGAAGAAAACTCCATTAACAGTATTGGCATGCTGTGGACCATGGGGTCACAAATTGCTGAACATGACTGAACAACAGTAATATAAGAAAAGTGATTAAATTCCCTACTTTCTGACTCAGCAGCCTTCTGAGTACTGGGATTATATCCTCAAGGAAGTCAAAGTCATATGAGTTTTATTTATTTATTTAAAGAGTTAAAAAGGTTGCAGGATAAAAAATTTTAACTTATGGTTCATGGATTTGTTTTTAGAACTGTGTTGATAAGTTTCAGTGTAAGTGATTTCCTTTGTAATCCTATTTTATTTTATGCATTATGGAGTTTTCTTCACAAAGATAATTATCCTGAGAAGGGGATCATTGGCTTCACTAGAGTGCCAAAAGAATGCATGAATAAGTAAAACTTTTTCTTTAATAAAATAAATAATTATAAAGGCTGAAATGAACATATATATGTGTGACCATTGGCAGATTTCTGGAGTTAATTTTAACATTTAATGAGTTCCTATTGTATCCTTCCAAACAGCATTTTTTATTAGGTCATTTTATCCTTTCTTCCTTTGTAGGCCTATGAAAGGAGATTTCCTACGTGTCCTCTGATTCCAATGTTTGTACACAGCGACACTGTGAATGAATATAAGAGTGATGATGGGGCTATTCATGTTATTGAACGACGCTGTAAACTGGATATAGATGCACCCAGACTATTGAAAAAGGTATTACTAAAGAATATACATATATATCAGTACCATGTGGAACTTTTACAAAAATTGACCATATAGTCAGCACTGGGAAATTAGAAATAAATGTAAAAAAGGTAAAAATACCTATTTTTTTACAGATCCAAACAAAATAAAATAGTAAATTCAAGGAGCACAGACAAAAGACAGATCTAAATTGAGATTTAAAAAATAAATTCTAAATGGAACAGATCAAAGAAAGAATACTAGAAACAATAATTATATGAAAAACAATGATAATGATAAGACAATATGCCAGAGTTTGAGGTACAGCTAAATTAGCCTCATAAGAAAAAAAATCATCTCTAAAAACATGTATTAACAGAGTATAAAAAAATAAACTGAATTAACTAAATGTGCATTTTTTAAAATGGAACCTCAGCAGGTAAACCTAGAATAAGTGCAACCTAGAAATCTTGAAAATTAAGGGGAAATATAAATTGGAAACCATAAAAATTATGTAACTGAAGAACAAAATTAAAAACCAATTCTTTGAAAAAACTGACAAAATTTAGCCAGTCTGATTAAATGGAGAACAGAAATTCAAATCAACAAAATAAAAAACACACAAGATGAAATCATAGAAAAACCTAGAAGAAATAAAAACTATCCAGAGCTTATGAAGTTATATTTTTAAAAAAACTGAGAATACAAAGGAAACGGGAATATATACCTAAACTAACAAAAGACTAAATTGAGATCTTTAATAATTCCACTTCTAAAAAGTAAATAGAACTGCTAGTTGGAGGAGGGGAAGAAATTCCTTATTCCTGATGGATTTATAGGTCATTCAAACTTTTTTGTGTGTGTGTGTTTTGCTGAGGCAGTTGAGGTTAAGTGACTTGCCCAGGGTCACACAGCTAGGGAATGTTAAGTGTCTGAGACCAGATTTGAACTCAGGTCCTCCTAATTTCAGGGCTGGTGCTCTATCCACTGGGCCACCTAGCTGCCCCCAATCAAACTTTTAAAGAATAATTAATGCTTATATTGTATGAGAATCATTCTCCAGGTTGAACAAGAAAGCACTCTACTAAACCTATTGTATAAAATACATATAAGCATAATACCTAAATCAGGGAATGATAAAGCAAAAAAGGGACATAGACCAATGTTATTAATGAATATTGATTTAAAAATTTTTTAAATGAAGTCCTGCCAAACTAATAATTTTCCAAGAAATCATTCATGATGATTGTAGGTTAGATTTCTACTAGGATGTAAAGATGCTTTAGTAATCAACAGAATTAAATTTAAAAAACAAAAACAAAACCATAATTATCGGAATTCAGGTGTAGAAAAAGCCTTTGACAAAGAACATTTATGCTAAAAAGCTTAGTTATGGCCATAGAGGACTCTTTAAAAAAAAAAAAATGTAAACAGTATCTACCAAACAGGAAAGATAATATACAATAGGGATATACCAGAAACCTGTACTTATAGAGTAAAAGCAAGGATATCTCTTGTACTTACTGCTATTTTAAGTAGATCTAATGATGCTAGAAATACTAAGACAAGGAGGAATTTAAGGTTTAAATAGGCAAAGAGGTGACAAAACTATCCCTGTTTGCTGATGGTATGATTTTCAGAGAAGTTGTAGTCTATAAAATAAATCCATACAAATTAGTAACATTTCTATATAATAACAAATCCAAGAGGCAAAATAAATTCCATAAGATATTTGAGAATAAAAGACTCTTTAATAATTTCATAGTTTCAGTTGCAATTTTTTAAATAAAGAACAACTTAAATAGATAACTATTCAGTGCTCATGACTGAGCTGTGCTTATTTGCTAAAAATAGCTGCCAGAGTCAATTTATAGTTTTAATAAATCATACCATCAAAGGGAGGGATAAAATAGTAATGAATTTATTTTAGAAGAACAAAAGTTCTTGAATATCAAGGGAAATAATGAAAAAAAATTCTACGATAAATTAAAAAGCTATATGAGCTGAAAATTAATTGAGCATGCCATTAAAAAATTAGAAAAGAAGCAGATCATATACCTTTCAGAGGTATGGGGAGGGGACACTTTCTTAACCAAACAATGGATAGAGGTAATTAATGATAAAATTAACAGTTTTGATTATATGAAATTGAAGAGTTTTTGCACAAACAAAATTAATGCATTTATAATCAAAAGGGAGTTAGTTGTCTGGGACCTTTGAATCAAATTTCTGACAAGAATTTGGTGTCTAAGAAATATAATAGAAAAATATTAAGACCAAAAGCCATTCTGTAGTAGAGAAGTAGACAAAGGATATGAACAAATAGCTTTCAAATGAAGAATTACAAACTACTAGCAACTACATGAAAGAATGCTCCAAATTACAACTAATAAATGAAATACATATCAAAATAAATAAAAATAAAAAGTTTTCACTTTATACCTAACAAAATAGACAAATATGACATGAGATTAAAATAGTCAATATTGGGTTGTAGAAGATAGGTACACTACTGCATTGTTAGTGAAATTGTACAACCATTTCTAAAAGCTATTTGGACATAAAATAGCTAAGATGTCTATCACCTTTGATCCAAAGATTCTACTCCTAGGTACATACCCCAAAGAAGTCATTAACAAAATGGAAAGCTTTATATACATTAAAATATCCATAGAAGCATTTTTTTTTTAAGGTTGCAATGAACAGGGAAGAAAATAGTTATTTGTTGATGGGGGAGTGGTTACATGAATTGTGGAATATGAATGGAATATTAAAAAAAGACAAAGCATGATAAATATAGAGAAGCATAGGAAGACATGAATTGATGCAAAGTGGAACAACTAGAAACTTGAAATGCATAGTGACTGGATAATATAGAATGAAACAAATGTAACCATGAAAAATTTTTTTTGCAAAACAAATCTGTTCTCAAATAAAGATCTGAGATAGTTGACCCTCCTCCTTTACAAAGAGGTGTCTTTATGTGCGCAGTGCAAAATATATAGGGTCTTTTTTTGGATGTATTGTTAGGTTTTGCTAAGTTTTCTTTGCCTTTTTTTTAATTCTTATTTATATAATGTATGTTTCCTTCAGATGACGGAGTGAGAGGAATATAAAGTAAAATTTTAGGTGACAAAAACAAATGTGATAAGTAAAAATCTATTTTTAAAAAATACTCAAATTTATGTCCAAAGAGGAACTGGAACTCATAATTGAACACCAGATAGATAATTTTGATTATATTAAGTTAAAAAGTGTTTGTACAAACAAAACTAATGCAGACAAGATCAGAAGGGAAGCAATAAATTGGGAAATCATTTTTACATTTAAGGGTTCTGATAAAGGCCTCATTCTAAAATATATAGAGACTTGACTCAAATTTAAAAGAATCTAAGCCATTCTCCAGTTGATAAATGGTCAAAAGATATGAACAGACAATTTTCAGATGAAGAAATTAAAGCTATTTGTAATCATACGAGAAGGTGCTCTAAATCACTATTAATCAGAGAAATGCAAATTAAGACATCTGAGATACCACTGTACACCTCTCAGATTGGCTAAGATGACAGGAAAAGGCAAGGACAAATGTTGGAGGGGATGTGGGAAAACTGGGACACATACATTGTTGGTGGAACTGTGAATGGATCCAACCATTCTGGAGAGCAATTTGGAACTATGCTCAAAAAGTTATCAAACTGTGAATACCCTTTGATCCAGCAGTGTTTCTATTGGGCTTATATCCCAAAGAAATCATAAAAGAAGGAAAGGGCCCCACATGTGCAAGAATGTTTGTGGCAGCTCTTTTTGTAGTGGCTAGAAACTGGAAACTGAATGGATGCCCATCAATTGGAGAATGGCTGAATAAATTATGGAATATGAATGTTATGGAATATTATTGTTCTGTAAGAAACAACCAGCAGGATGATTTCAGAGATGCCTGGAGAGACTTGCATGAATTGATGCTAAGTGAAATGAGCAGAACTGAGAGATCATTATACACAGTAACAAGACTATATGATGATCAATTCTGATGAACATGACTCTTTCCAACAAATGAGATGATTGATGCCAGTTCCAAAGATCTTGTGATGAAGGTGACCATCTATACTCAGAGAGAGGACTGTAGGAACTGAGTGTGGATCACAACATAACATTCTCATTCTTTTTGTTGTTCACTTGCATTTTGTTTTTTTACTCATTTACTTTCTTTTTTTGATCTGATTTTTCTTGTGCAGCAAGAGATATGTTTATACATAATGGATTTAACATATATTTTAACATGTTTAACATACTGAATTGCTTTCCATCTAGAAGAGGGGATGGAGGGAAGGAGAAAATCTGAAACACAAGGCTATGCAAGGGTCAATGTTGTCAAAGTATCCTTGCATATGCTTTGAAAATAAAAAGCTTTATATTAAAAAAAAATAAAATCCAAGGAATACCCCACAGAGATAGCTACTACATTTTAACTACTACTAATACAAATTTTTATATCTTTTTTTAGATTGCAGGAGTTGATTATGTTTACTTTGTTCAGAAAAATTCATTAAACCGCCGGGAACGGACCTTGCATATAGAGGCTCATAATGAAACATTTTCCAACCGGGTCATCATTAATGAGTACTGCTGTTACACAGTGAGTAATCTGTAATGACAGAAAAAGGTCCTGTTAAGCATTTGGTATTCTGTGACCTAAGCAACACTGTGTTGACAGATTGGCTCTTAAATGAGAATATTCTACTGAATCACTAAGGATGTGATAACTCATCTTTGTTTTTAAACAATCCTATTTCTCATTCTCTTGAGCATCTCTCCTGTAGAAACCTTAATTATTGTCATTGATGAGTTATATTTAGTAGAGGTTGAACCTAGTCTACCTTAGTATTATAATTCTTTTTTGTTTGTTTGTTTTTGAGGCAATTGGTGTTAAGTGACTTGCCCAGGGTCATACAGCTAATAAGTGTTAAGTGTCTCAGACTGTATTTGAACTCAGGGCTAGTACTCTATCTACTGAGCCACCTAGCTGCCCCTATAATATTATTATTAATGGATTACTGTTGTGAAATTGTATTTTCCTAATAGTATTCTCAAAGTATCACTTTGCATTTTCCTAATAGTATAATCAAAATATCACTTTGATTCTGATGCCATTCTTGATTTCTAAGAATACTTATAGGGGAACTCTGGATAATTTTTTTTTTTTTTTTTTTTTTTTGCTGAGGCAATTGAGGTTAAGTGACTTGCCCAGGGTCACACAGCCAGAAAGTGTTAAGTGTCTGAACAGATTTGAACTCAGGTTCTCCTGACTTCAGGGCTGGTGCTCTATCCACTGCGCCACCTAGCTGCTCCTCTGGATAATTTTTTAACATGATTTAGAACTGAAGTAGATTCTACCAACAACTTTTCAAAGTACATCCTTAATATGTTTGTGGAATTGGATTCAGTTTCTGTTTTTAATCTAAATGTAAAGTAATCCTGATTATTTTTCCCTTGAGGCAGTTGGGGTTAAGTGACTTGCCCAGGGTCACTTAGCTAGGAAGTGTTAAGTCTCTGAAGCAAGATTTGAACTCAAGTCCTCCTGACTCAGGACTGGTGCTCTAGCCACTGTAACCCCTAGCTGCCCTGCAGTAATTTAGAAATTTAAAAATATATCTGGACTTTTTATGATTTTCAACCAGATTTTATAATTTTAAGAAGAATACAGGAATTATACTTAAATCTGCTTCATGCTTTTATTATGGGTTTCAATAGCCAATATTCTGTCACTTGCCAAAATAGGTCATTTGAATACTTTCTCTCTTGCTTTCAGGTTCACCCTGACAATGAAGACTGGACCTGCTTTGAACAGTCTGCAAGTCTGGATATTAAATCATTCTTTGGTTTTGAAAGCACTGTGGAAAAGATTGCAATGAAACAATATACCAGCAATATTAAAAAAGTAAGTCTTGGCATGGAATTTTGCAATTTCTCTGATGTGATTTCACTTGGCATTCTCTCCTGAGAGTGGGTGAATGGAGTAATTTAAGAACTTCAGAATTTCCCCAAGAGCTATTTAATGAAACTCAGAAGACTTAGTATCATGAAGAGGTGAGTGGCAGATATGGGTGCTAAAATTCTAAGTGGTTAATGGGATTAGATAGCCCATTTTATTTTCTATTCCATTAAAATCCTCTAGTAGTACTAGGAAAGGAACATGGCATTCTTACCTGCTTGGTGACTAAGCAGATTCATGTGTAAGATATCACCTACTGCATTGGGGAACTATCAGATGGTTTTACAAGATCTACCTCATATCACTAAAGTAATGCCTTCTCTAGAAGGCCCTGTTTGTTAAAATTTCACATATAACAGATAGCATAAAAGTTAAAGAATTTTGTTTTAAAGTATATCTGTTATTGGAAAATTATTGAATGGCTAATGGATTGTAGTTGACCATGTAGGAAAATCTTGCCCATTTGGACTAGACTTAGTTCTTAGAGGTGACATAATATAGCTAAAAGCTATACTAGTAGAATTGGTTTACAATCTTCTGACTCCTCTGATTTTACAGATGAAAAAACTGAGGCCCAAAAAAGGTTAAGTGACTTGTCCAAGATTACACATAAACAACTGAACTCAGAGAATCAAACCTGGGTACTCTAACATTAAATTCAGACTTCTTTCCATTATACTACGAATCCCAATGTTAACCTTGGGTTCAGGCGAGTCTTGGGTTTGAATTCTGCTGCTTAATATTTCCTTCCTGAACAACCATGGGCAAATGTTTTAACCTTTTTGTGCCCTATTTTCCTAATACTTAAAGTGTGGGCTTTGGACTAGATAATATTCAGTAGGTGGTTTAATATGCTATTCCTCCATTTTGATTTGTGACATTCATTTTTGATAACATATTTTTAAAAATCTTTGGAGAGATAATTTATACATTATACATTCTCTTGTCATAAAATGAGACTTTGTTTTAAAGGGAAAAGAAATCATTGAATATTACCTGCATCAGTTAGAGGAAGAGGGTATCACATTTGTGCCCCGCTGGAGTCCTCCAGTCTCATGCTCCTCAAAGAAAACTTCATCTTGCAATAAACAACCAGTGTCAGCCGCTATTAGTATACCAGATACACCAACAAAGGAAGGATTGAATAATGAAATTCTTAACTCTAACAGTTCATCTGAGCTTGTGGTTGGGACACCTGATGGTAAGATGTTTTATTCCTAATAAAATTCTTACTTTAATTCAAGAGTTGAAGAGTTAGAAGTCACTCAAAGGGCAATGAAGAGGGATATTATGGGAATGCGTGGGAGTGTAACTCATTACCAACAAAGAATTATAATGGAGCAGTATTGCAAAGAATATCACCAGAGAGATGTGTGGCCTGAAAAGGAGGTAGCATAGTCACCCTTGAGTGATGACAGCTAACTGATGAACAGATGATGTGTTCTATTGTTATTCACTCCATTTCATGCACTATTAAGAGGAAAGCTGACCCCCATAGAGGACCTAAGGGAAGATATGGATAATTGTTGCATGTAATGAATTTCACAATTGAAAGAAATATATACATCCAAGTGTGATTCTATGCTACATATTTATTAAGGGGGGGGAGGGAATCAAGTAGAAAACTGGCATATTCTAGAATAATTTCACTAGGAGTGATCAAGGGTTTAATTGCTTTAGGAATTAGGAAATTTGATTGTTACTTTATTGCATGAGGGACATATTCCCTCTAGTGAAGCAAAATCCTAAGTGACTGCTTAATTTTATTACTTTTTTTCTAGAGTAGAGCATGAAAATAGTGTGCAGTGGGGAGAATGCTTGATTTAAAATCAGAGGAGCTGAGTTCAAATTCTGGTTCTGTCCTTTACTGACTGTTTTTGGAAAGTCACTTAATTTCTGTTTCCTCATCTCTAAGGTTTTTTTTTTTTTTTTTTTTTTTTTTTTAATGTGTCTAAGATATCATGGTTTTACATCACTTTCTTATCCTAATATATCCTTCTACACAATAACCCATTCCTTTTTAACAAAGATGTCAAAGAGAGGGAAAAACTGTTGAGCAAAATTAAATACCATAACAGCTAAAACTGTATGCAGTGCTTCATAATCATCCTTTTTACCCCCATCTCTGTAAAGAAGAGCTATTCCCATATTTCTTCTTTAAAGCCAAGTTTGGTCTTTAAGATTATACAGTATTTAAATATACTTTTTTGTTGTTGTTGTTGTTGTTGTTGTTCTTTGTTTACTTGCTGTAGCCATTATGGGTGTTCTCAAGATTTCTGTTTATTTCATATTGTATTAGTTCATTTAAGTATTACCACAGTTCTCTATATTCCTATTGTTTCTAATAGCACAGTAATATATTACATCAATATACCATAGTCTATTTAGCCATTCCTCAGTTGATAAGAATTTGCTTTATTTCAAGTTTTTTTTTGGCTATGGAAATTGTGGTGTAAATGGCACCTTTTTATCTTTGATCTCCTTGTGGTATATGTCTAACAGTGGGTATCTCAGGGTCAAAGAATATGTACATTTTGACACTTATTAGCATAGTTCCAATGTGTCTTGTGACTGGACTATTTCACAGTACCACTAATGGTCTGTTATAGTGTTTTTCTCTCCACAATCCTTCTATTACTGACTTTTCCATTTTTTTTAGATAAAATGATATATCTCTTAAAACTTTGAAAGTACTTTATATACATTATCTCACTTGAACCTTAAAACAATTTTGTGAAGCAGTTACTGTAGATATTATTCCCACTTTACAAATAGAGAATTTGGAGCTTAAAAGAAATCAGCTAACTTGCCCATGATATTATAGCTACTACATATCAGAGATGGAATTTGAATCCAGGTCTTGCTGAATTCTGATTAACTCCCCCCAACTTACTGTGCCACATAATTATTTAACTGAAAATTTTTTCTCCCTCAAGTTTTTCTAGAATATTTTTTGTCTCTTTGGCCTCCATCATATGCAACCTTGTGATATGTATATTTTATTTATATACATATATTTAAAATCTTCCCTCATCCTTCAATTCCAAATAGAACATATGTTTCTGGAGAGCAAAGACTTAATTTTTTAATCTTAGTATTTCCTAATGACTGCCACCTAATAGATAACATTAACAAACAAAGCATTAACAAATGATTGTAGCGTTGTATTAGCAGTGTTGAATTTTTAAAAAGAAGGTTCAAGTTTTGAATCTGCTACTCAGTAGAAATGTCAAAATTAAATTTATTCTTCCCCAAAAGTATTTGGGTCTTCCATCTAAATTAATAAAGTTGTCTAAATTATTTGTTTTAGACAAATTGGATGCAGACTACATCAAGAGGTATCTGGGTGATTTGACTCCACTACAGGAAAGCTGCCTGATCAGGCTTCGACAGTGGCTCCAGGAAACCCATAAGGGCAAAGTAAGGAATGAATAATTGAGTTGAAATTCCTAGTTTCTTAAAGCAAACCTAAGAAGAAAAATATAATTTAATGCAGGGAACTAACAATCCTACTCTTAGTTTTTTATCCATATAAGGAACACATCTATTGGTGTTTTTCCTCTTAAATCTAAAAGTGATTAAATCAGTATTTATTTCATGTAGTACAGAAATGCTTTGAGATAAAGCATGTTATGACATTTTCCTACATATAGTTTGTCATGTTTATCACATAAAACATATTAAAGAAAATTTCTATGACCTAAAAAAAAAAAAGATCCATCTACTAACTTATAGCCCATTTAGCGGTTATAAAAATCAATAGTTTTTGAATCCTAGTTTAGGATTCTTTGAGAACTTTCATCAAGGGGATTTTTTAGTATTAAAAATAACTTTAGTATTAACAATTAATATAAAACATTAGTTTTAGAAATCATACTTATATTTAGTAGTATCATTGATTCCAATACTACTACTTCCACTGTTACTAAAACCTCTTCTTAGCACTTTTGTGGTCAATTTGAAAAGGTTGTGAATTATTCTTCAAGTTTTCTACTCTTCCATTCCTCCTCTTTAAAGATTTAGAAATCTATAGTGATTCTCATATTTATGGAGAATGAGAGGAGCTCAGCTTTGTTTATATAGATATAGATACTAAAAGAAGACAGGCATTCCATGAAATTTGTCTATTAAATCACATCCACTATCAGAAATCAAATATTTGTACTCTGTTGTCATTTATATTATATAAACTTGATGCTATTTAACCTGTCATTGATATGTTAAATATTTTTGGAGGATTTTAATAGTGATATGGAATTAAAATGTTCATCAAATGAGCAGTGGTACACATTTCAGTAAGATGATTCACTAGAAGTAAAAGTACAATAAGAGGCCAGAAGAGCAAAGCAAACTAGTTTATGGGAAAATCAGCCCACAGATGTTAAACACATTTTCTAACTGTAAAAACTAACAGTAGGATATGTTGCAAAGAAATGCCAGTGAAGGTTTCTGTGGGATTAGTATTATTTATCTGGCCATGCAACACTCGCTATTTTAGAAGCTATTCATAGGTATATCTTATGCTGTGCTGAAACCAAATGAAGTAGTAAAAACAATTCCTTCAATGGTAATAATTCGTACTTTCTTAAGTTCTGTAAGAAAACTTAATTTTTCTAATAATTATTCTATACTAGTCCAATCCTCGGAAATTAGGTTGAGTAAGAGAGAGGAGTGATTCTAAAGTCTTCTTCTCTTTGCATATATGTTTTTCACATTGATTAGAATCTTCTTATTCTCTATAGATCCCCAAAGATGAGCATATATTACGTTTTCTCCGTGCTCGTGACTTTAATATTGACAAAGCTAGAGAAATCATGTGTCAGTCATTAACCTGGCGAAAGCAGCACCAAGTGGACTACATTCTTGATACATGGAACCCTCCCCAAGTACTTCAAGATTACTATGCAGGAGGCTGGCATCACCATGACAAAGGTATGGGCTGTGTGGTATTCTTATTACAGTTTAAATGTATTTTGGTAGTTCTAACTTAGAATAGTCAACAGTTTGATGCAGTTGGCAAAATATGTGTCCTCTGTTTTCTCAAGAGAAAATACCAACCTGTTATTCTTTTCCCAATAATATAATTTAAAGTAATGGAATTAATATTTAGGATATATTAAAAATATATATATATATGTCTGCACTGATCTAGTTCTACTGATTTAGTTTGTTTTTAGCCAAAGGATTTTATTTCTATTATTTCTTTCTCAGTTAAATGGGTGTTACTTTGTACAATTTTAACAAAAAGACTACATCATTACACTTCTCAACCCATCTATTAGCTTTTCATCCAGTGTTATTCTTGTCCATTTCTTCCTATAACTTTTCTTTGGAAGAGCCATCCAGTATTCTGGAGACTTTCAAGCTCTAGTTCTTTAAGTCTTTCTTAAACTCAGTGACATCTCCAGTGAAATCAATAGAACAACAATAAATAAAATTTATTGTTTTATTATAAAGATAGGAAAAGACTCAGCTTTTTGCCCACATTTCACTTTTCATGTTCTTACTCCACCCTAACATAGAAGAACAATTACAAGTCAAAGGATTAATGCTAAAATACAATACTTGATGTAGGAAGGTTATATACTTTAATATAAAAATGTATAACCTACAAAATAAGGTTCTCAAACCTTTTTTAATCTTAGTGTTTCCTAATGACTGCCACCTAATAGATAAATTCTCAAAGAGGGGAGGTTATGCTTTGGGACAAAATATAATTTTCCTGTATATAATTTACCATGTTTCTCATGTAAAACATATTATCCAAAAATTTCCATAGCATAAAAAAGATGCAACCAGTAAATTACAATTATAGCCCTTTTCAGCCTTTTATAGCTTATTTAATAATTAATAGTATAAAGTGACTTTAATGTTTTAGATGTGATGGCAGTTAAATTTTATTATTATCTTTGACTTCACTACTTACCTTAAACTTAATACTTCATGGAATTATGTGGTCAGTTTGAAAATATCTTGTTATATATAGTAAATTCTCAATGTAAAATGATTGCTGCTTTTAGTAGAGGGAAATAATGTACAACTTAACTAGGTTAGGGATAAGGTCTATGACTCATTTTCCAGTCTCTTTTTCTTAGATGGGCGTCCACTCTATGTGCTTAGACTGGGACAGATGGATACCAAAGGTTTAGTTAGAGCGCTTGGAGAGGAGGCTTTGCTGAGATATGTAAGTGTGTGTGTGTTTGTATGTGTCTTAATATTTATGTTTAAAAATCCATGTTAGTATTTTATTGCAATGTTAATATTACCAGAATGTTACATTAGAATTTGCTATGTGCTAGGTACTAGAAATGCAGACAAAAGTAAAATAATCCTTGCCTTCAGAGAATTTCCATTCTGTCAGGGGTGACTGTGTGTGTGTGTAAATAAAAGATATATACAAAATAGATACAAGGAAATTTGGAGGAGAATGGAAGAGGACTAGCAACTGGAAGAGTAAGAAAGACTATTTTTAGAAAGTAGTGCTTGAATACCTTGATTGTTTAAGGTACCTGGTTTTAACAGGTGGAAGTGAGGAGAGGGAGTGTTTCCTGGGATGGAAAACAGTCAGTGCAAAGGTGAAGAAATGGGAGATGGATTGCCAATTAAGAAAAATAGTAAGACTACCAGTTTGATCATGGGGAACATGAAGGGGAGTAAGATATAATAAGGCTGGAAATTTAAATGTCAAATAGATTATATATT
Source organism: Myrmecobius fasciatus (assembly GCA_023553655.1). Taxonomy (NCBI): domain Eukaryota; kingdom Metazoa; phylum Chordata; class Mammalia; order Dasyuromorphia; family Myrmecobiidae; genus Myrmecobius; species Myrmecobius fasciatus. The sequence continues at coordinate 335,315 of JAJPUD010000616.1, read as the reverse complement.
TAATCCAAGAGGTAATAAGAGAATAATATGTTCAGACCTGAGCTTTAGGAATATTGCACTTGACAAGCTAGTGGAAAAAAAATTTTTGGAATAAGAAGCTTGAGTTAGGGTGTTCATTAAATAGACTATTGCATTAATACAAGGGATGGGCATTGACAACTTAGACCAGAGTGATGACTGTGTAGATAGAGAGAAGGGGAAAGATGGGAGAGATTTTTTTTAATGTAGTAATTATAAAATTTAGCAATTAGATATGAAGGATAAATAATTGAGAAATCTACCAAGGTTGCAAACTTGGCTGACTGGAATCAAGAGTAAGTTTATAGGGAAAAACAAAAAGTTCTGGTTTGGACATATTGAATTGAGATGCTTGCAGAACACAGTGATGTGGTGCTAGAGCTAAAGAGAAATATTAGGACTACATATATATAGATCTGCTAGTCTTCTGAATAGAAATTAACTAAATCTATAGGAGCTGATGAGATCTCCCTGACAGTATAGGCAGAAGAGAGGCAGGCAGACAGAACCTTGTTACACCCACAGTTAGGAGTTGTGGGTTCTAGTAAAAGAGGGAAAAGGGAAAGACCAACTCTTTTACCAAGACAAGGCAGTGTCACAATTCCAAATGTAAGTTATGAGGGATGATAGAAATACCTAAATTATATACTTGAGAAACTTAAAGTTTTTGACATTTTTTGTATTTTTGACATTTATTGTATGTCTAGGCAAAGACAATCTATGGTGACAAAATGCCCTCACATTTAGGAGTATGAAAAATACATTACCTAGAGTATTCCAACTCCTTCATTCTGAAGATATATGAGGAATTTTAAACTTTTTTCTTTGAATATTTGTTGATTAATGTAAATACTATATCATTTTTGATAGCTAATAATTTGTAAAATATAGCATGTATCTATATTTCCATTTAAACAGAATATCCTGATTTTTGTATTCAGATATGCTGCTTTTGACATTCTTATGTCCTGTGTATATGAATGACAAAAAGTACTATATTTAGAGGCAAAGAACCTCAGTTTTAATCACGTCTGTGCTACTTATTTTCTGATTTTGTGACCTTGGGTGAATTTCTTAGGACTTAATTTCTTTATCCCTAAGGTGAGAGGTTGTATTAGAAGAACTCAGAAAACCCTTTTAACTCTAAATGTATTCTTTAAAGACCCATAAAATATCTAAACCTATGACTTTAAGTGCAGATGGAGAACATTAATTTTTGTCGTCCTTTCATCATAATTCTGTAGTTATGCCTAACAAAGGTAAATATTTTTGTGGGTGTTCTATAAATGCACAGGTTCTCTCAATAAATGAAGAAGGATTAAGAAGATGTGAAGAAAATACGAAAGTGTTTGGTCGACCTATCAGGTAAACAGAGGATTTTGTAATTGTATTTGGCCCAATAAGACTATTGAATAGCTTGAGAGTTGTTCAGGGCTGTGTCTAAAGTCTCTAGAAAAGAGTAATTTTTGAGTTCTAAAAGTTAAAAAGGAGATGAAAATAAGAATTTTCCAAACTTGTAGGCATTATCATAGTGTGGGAGTAGAGGAATGTAAATCTCTATTTTAAAAAGTACAAAGCAGAGGTGGAAATTATTGCATATATTTTAGTATAATTCATGCATAATATAACTATTTTAGTTAAAATAAAGTTCACAAAGTGAAGCTAGGATGACAAATTCCTTCCAACTCAAAAATAGCACAATACTGTGATATGTACAAAGTCAAATATAAGTTAGTGTGTGTTTAATTTGACTTTATCGTGATCTACCACAGTAGTGTTATCAAGTAACAAAGGTTTATAACACAGATGAATTATATATCATTGTGCTACTAGTTAATATACTTTGAATGTGAAGTATGTGAATTCACTCAAGAAATTTTTATGTGTAAATAAAGAATACTGTAATATCTTTATATTTTTCATCATCATTAGTTTTGTTTAGTCCAGTGTAGCAAATTGGATAAATATATAATTAGATTAGATTAGCAGGTATATATTAGGTAGAATTATAAAGGAAAAAGTCCAAATGATGATTTATTACTAGAGTTATAATTAAGATTCACAAAGAGGAAAGTCCTCTATTTGCTTTTGTTTTTTGTTATATATAAATTCATTTTTTACATATTTTTATACAAATCTCATTGGAAGAGAAAATGAAAATGACAGGAAAAACCCATGATGAGAAAGAAAGAAAAGAAACAATGAAAATAATATGCTTCAATCCACATAGCTCTCTAGATGCATTTTTCCATCCAAAGTTTATTGGAATTGCCTTGATTTGATTGAAAAACAGTGTATGTAACTATTGATTTGTTTTAAATGGTGTTTATTGAATGATATACAGAATAGCTTCAAATTCCTTGTAGATATGGTGGAAAGAATAAATGAAAAAGCATTTATTAAGGGCTTACTGTGTTAAACGCTGGGGATGCACATAGACAAGCCAGACATTCCTTCTCTCTTAGAACTCACAGTCTGAAATGGGGAAACAATGTAACATGTAAGGTTTCAGAGGGAAAAATCTAGTGGTTCTTAGGGTGCGATGGGCAAAGTAGGTAGTGTAGTACCTCTTTTTTAGCATCTTTTCCCTTGATTACATGTGTGATCCATTTTTAATGTTCAGCTTTTTGACAGTTCCAAGGACTTTCATGTCCATATGTTCTACTCCAGGTCTTAAGTAGCTTTGACTGCTTAGAAGACTGGGACTACGTCATCTGCAAGATGTTTCTTAGGTCACATCTCCACAAGTATTGCTTCCCTGGACAGAAACTTTGTAGGCTAGGCTGGAAAAGTGGGTAGATGTTTTTTCCCCCTGAAGCTTCTTGGACCCAGAATCTGAGAGAAAGTGGTGGTAGAGATGATGATATTCTTTTGATTCACTTAGTACTTGCCACCTCTTATCTATCCCTAAGAGAAAATTGCCTATGTGTCTGAGGAACTTTGTACTCAATCACTGGAAAAAACTAAAATCTTATTTTGCCTTACAAAGATATGAAACAATAAATGGATGCTCAGGATCCTCATTTTATATCATATGTACAATATGATCAACTATATTAGGGAAGATTTGTTGGTTTTGGCTACCATAATTAACTTTACAGAGTAATCAGGAAGATAAAATGAGTCATATATGAAAGTGTGTAAAATGCTTTATTTGTCTCTTTATCATTAGAGACCAAATGATATTTTTTATATTAGAAATTAAAAGTTATAAAATTTAAAAATACTTATTAACTTTAAAATAATAAACCAATTACATGTTAATATTAATAACATTGTAAATGGAAAATATTTTCAAAAACAAAAAAATATACTGGCATTAATTTTTACTTAAATCTCCTTAAGTCTGGCCTAATAGAAGATAGCTGGATTCTCATATCTGCTTTTATATTCAATCAGTTGTGATATGATTTTGGTTACAGAAAATCTCATACAGATATAGTTGAAAAATAGAGATATGTTTTAATAGACAAGTAACATCTTAAGTGTTATTATGAATAGTATTATAATAAAAATAGCTTTGGGGCAGCGAGGTGGCGCAGTGGATAGAGCACCAGCCCTGAAGTCAGGAGGACCTGAGTTCAAATCTGGTCTCAGACACTTAACATTCCCTAGCTGTGTGACCCTGGGCAAGTCACTTAACCCCAATTGCCTCAGCAAAAAAAAAAAAAAATAGCTTTGACCTCATGGTCCCCCTGAAAAGCGTCTTTGCCAACCATCCTTGGGGAGCCACTACTTGAAATGAATAGGCATACTCTTTGAATTTATACTCTGTTCTAGGAATCAACATTGATGTGATGTGATATGAAAAAGTTTAAAGGTACAAATAATTCAGCACATTAGCTTTCTGTGTGTTTCTCAGTTTTAAATTTAAGAAATTTTACTCTTCAATGAAATGGAAAGTAAAGCTCTACTTCCTAATAACTTGTCTATAAAATCAGTTCTTGTTTTATTTTTAAACTCTAGATATTTTTAAATGTCAATGAATATATAAGCCATGGACTAATTATATATTTCACACAAAATATTAAGTTAGAAAGGACTTTTGCAGCCATCATCCAATCCATGCTTGAAAGGAGAAGCCCTGTTAAGACACTTCTCTGCTTTATGAAGTGATAACTTCTTGTAATTATCATATAGCCTCTACTTGAAACCCTTTGAGGGGAGAAAGTCTTTCACCTTCTGAGACACAGCCCCTTCTACACTTGGACAGCTCTAATAGTTAGGACGTTTTTTCTGATACGAAGTCTGACACCAGCTTCTATCCCCTATATAATCGTCTTTCATATATTTAACATAGCAGCCAGATCTCCCTTAATCTTCTTTTCTGCTGACTGATCATATATATTCTCTTCAACTATCCTTATGCAGCTTTAAACTTGAAGTCTTTTACCCTCCTAGTTGCTCTCCTCGCCTCCTCCTGATTCTCTGCTGCTTTCCAAAATGGGGTTTTCAGACCAGAACACTTTCAGATGTGATTTGATCAGGTCATCATCATCATCACATTTATATAGAACTTTAAAGTTTGCTACATTCTTTTTTTTTTTTTTTCTTTTTGCTGAGACAATTGAGGTTAAGTGACTTGCCCAGGGTCACACAGCTAGGGAATGTTAAGTGTCTGAGACCAAATTTGAAGTCCTCCTGACTTCAGGGCTGGTGCTCTACCCACTGCGCCACCTAGCTGCCCCTTGCTACTCTCTTTTAAAAAAGTTCTCACAACCATGTGAAGCAGAAGCTACTATTTTCTTAGAGGAAATTGGAGTTCAGAGGTTAATTGACTTGATAAGAGTTGCACAACTATTGCTGAAGCAACATTATGAAAACCTATCTTTCTGAGATCTAACACTGTCTTCTGTGAGTACAGTATCACCTCTTTTCCCCCTAACTTTTCTTCCTAACTTTCCTGTTGAGGGTATTACCATTTCTTCCAGTCACCCATGCTTGCAATCTAGGTTTCATCCACAATTTCTTATTCTCACTTATTCCCTGTGTCCAACCAGTTGCCAAGTCTTGACATTTCTACCTTCATAACAACTTTCACTGATACTGTGTCCTCTGATACTATATCCACCCTGTTTCAGATCCTTCTTACCTCATGTCTGATCTATTATAACCTGCTAGTTGACCTCATTGTTTGAAATGTCAGTCCATTTTCCATTCAGCTGTCAAACTCATCTTTTTAAGGCACAACTCTGGCCCCAATTCCCCCCAAATACACCATTAAACTCCATTATTGGCTCCCTGTGACTTTCAGGATGAAATATAAAATTAAAGCCTTTTTTTTCTACTGTTAACAATATTGTATATTTTATTGCTATCCAAAAACTGTGTGAAGCCTAACATTGGCCTCACATATGGCACTCCATGTCATAATTCCTAGCATTTTCACTGCCTTTCTCCCATTATTTTCTTTTCATCTCTGCCTCCTAGCTTCCCTGACTGTCTTCAAGTCTTAGCTAAAATCCTTCTTCAAGCAGCTTTTTCTAGTCCTTAATCTGAGTGTCCTCCCTCCAGAATTACCTACAATCCTATATACATATTTTATTTTTACATAGTTATTTACATTTCATCTACCCTATTAGGTTGAGTTCCTTGAGAACAGGGACTGTTTTTACCTTTTTTTTTTTTTTTTTTTTAATATTACCTGCAACACATAGCATAGTACCCCAGACAAAGTAAATAGGCTTTTAATTTGTTGATTTCTAACTATTCTTTGACTAAATATAGATTCTTTGCTCATTCCAATGGAGACTGCCTATCAAGTTGATATTGAACTATAAATAATCCATTTCTATTATTATTAATTAATTATTAGTCCAGACACTTAGCCATTGTCCATAAAATAGGGCATATCAAGTGTTTTACTAAAATTTAGGTAAACTTCATGTACAGGCTTCCTGATCTACCTGTTTACTAACCTTGTCAAGAAAGGAAATGAGATCTAGTCTGACATGAGCTGTCCTTCATGTGATGTTATGTGGCCTCTTTGTAATCATTGCTTCCTTTGCTAGATGTTCCTAGCCATCTCTTTAACAGTTCACTCTAGTATTTTCCCAGGAGTCAAAGTTCACTGGTTTATGCTGTTATTATTTTATCTGAACAAGAAAAGTAAATTAAACTTATGGTATAGGATTTTGAAAGAAGCATTTGACCCATAAAGTGGCATTAGGTGAATAAATAGTACACTAATTTATCAAATAAGTAATATAAATTTTACTAGCATCATAATACTGTAATACTCAAATGGTTTTGTGTTCTCTTCATCTGGATTGGAAGGAATTTCAACAATGAAGGTTACAAACCCATTCATACTTGTCTAACCTATACTAACCTCCTATTATGTTGCTGTGCCCAATATGCTATTGATCTATTTGATTTTCTTCTTATGGTTAAAGGAAAACAGTGTACCAGTCTGACTGTCCACTTCTCAATATTTAATGACTTAATTACAAAGTTGAGAATGAAAGAAGTCACATAGATGTAGATTTCATGGAAATCTCATGTCTTTTTATATGATTAATATTTTCTTTGAAACAATGAACAGTGAATCATATCACACATAAAAAATCAAATTGGTATCTTAACAGATGGGGAAAGGCTTACTATTGATGCAGGAATCATTCATCAGTCAACTCTCTTGTGTATTTAGACCATCATTTTGTTAGACTAAAGTTCAGAATTAGTTTAAAAAAAATGGCCTATCATTCGGAAGAGCTATGCTGAACTCATTAAGCAAATAATAAAGAAAATAGGTAAAGTACATTAGCACCAATTATAATAATTTTATACATAATCTTAATTTTTATAAATCAGTTGTCATTATAAGGAGATTTGTAGAAAATTTCTCAATAAAGTCCATAGATTTTTTTTTATTAAAGAGTTTTGTGTTTTTAAAATTGTATAAAACAAGAACTCAGAAAATTGGCAAGACAGTTATAAAACAAAAAGAAGAGGATTTCACATCAGCTGCAGAAAAATTGGAAACTGCTGTGTGATGGAATTCTATAAATATGTATGGGTATATTCACATGTGTATTTGTCTATAAGATATTACTGATTATGCTATTCTGGTTGAGTTCATTTAGCTAACTCATGATATGAAGGGGGCCATAATTGTAGGTCTGAATGTTGATCAGTTAATTCTCTGACCATAAAAATTATGATCATATTTTATTCTTATTAAGGCAGTTGTCTACCTTAATTAATGAAAGGTATATGCTATGTTATTTATAAGGAATCATGTAAAGATTATAGATAGTTCTGGACAACCAATTCTTGGTAATGACTCAATACATGCCCTATAGACCGGGGATTAATAGAATCATAGAAATGAAGATACATTCTTGGCTGTTTTGTTTTAATTTTTTTTTTAGTTGCCAAATACATCATTTAATAATGCCTTGTCCCCCCAAATAATAATGAATTGGTTATATTAAAATTAATTATTTGCTTGAACCTGCCTACTGGTCTAACAAAGAGGAGAGAAGGGGAAGAAAGAGAGTCCATGTGTGCTCAGTTTACACACATCTTAAAATTTTGCTTTTGAGAGCTTCCCAGTGAAGAAACTTCCTTTACCTAGACTGATTGATGGCAGCTGCTAGACAACTTGCATATTTAGTGTTTAAGGTACTGTTTTTGAGTAACTTATACATAGTTACATATCTGATAAGATTGAATATGTTTCTAAATAAAAGTTTGCCTGGTAAAATTGTAGAACATGTACATAGATATTAAGATCTTTGCCAAAAAAAGGGGGGAAAAAGCCTCCTAAATTGTGAAATGTATATTAGCAATTGGGATTATATGATTTGCCCAGATAACATAGCTAATAAGTATCTGATATTGAATTTGAATTCAAGTTCTCCTGACTCAGTGCTAATTTATCCACTGTGCCACCTAGCTGCTCTGATAATAGATTTTTAATTGGGAAAATTCTTAGACATCAACTGCTACTACATTTGTAAATTTTTAAAAATTGTTTTTTTTTTTTTTTTATATTGATAGTTCTTGGACCTGTCTGGTAGATTTGGAAGGATTGAATATGAGGCATTTATGGAGACCTGGGGTGAAAGCACTACTCAGGATCATTGAAGTTGTTGAAGCCAATTACCCTGAAACATTGGGCCGCCTTCTTATACTCCGAGCTCCAAGAGTATTCCCTGTCCTATGGACATTGGTAAGTTTGAATACTAAGCTAGTTGCTTTATCATTTGAAAAACATATATAGAATTATACTTATGTGGTAGTCAAACTTTACAAAAGAAGCATGGAAAGAATTTTTTGAAGGTTTTAATTTATAAATGATTTTTATTAAGAAAAATAATAAAATGGTGAAGACAAGAGTTTTGGTAGCACACACACTTTCTTGTTTGTTTGGTTTTTTTGCTGAGGCAATTGGGATTAAGTGACCCAGGGTCTCACACAACTAAGAAGTGTGAAGTGTCTGAGATTAGATTTGAACTCAGGTCCTCCTGACTTCAGGGCTGATGCTCTATTCACTGTGTCACCTAGCTGCCCCCATTGGTGGTATATTTTGAGAGAATTTGGGGAGGAGATGATGGGAGACTAGTTTCTTTGATTACTTAGGCTTGCTTGGTTCTGTTTCCTGGAATTGAGCAGTAGCAAATAATGTTTGTGCTACTCAGAGGTTATCCCTACTTCTGGAAAAGGACAAATGATTTGCAGAGATTGAAGCTCTGTACAACAAAATCAAATTAGTTCTGTCATACCAATAAATAGATTTCATTCTGACAGTAAATAATAGTAATTAAAGTAGAGTACTTTGTTGAATAGCTTTTCTTTTAGAGATATGTGTTTACATGGGACAGTGAAAGCTGCATAATCTGCTTATTAATTCTCAAATATAATTTTGCTCTTCTTAGTATTGTCCCAATAATAGAGCTGGGATTTGATTCAGTAGTTCTTAATAGTCCTTAATAGCAATTTTTATTTTCCTTGTCATTTCATCCTTTAAACAACATTGAAAATGAAACATATATGTTTTTGATAGGCAAGTCTTGAAAGTCAGGCCACATGAGCTTATTGCTTCAAATTGTTTTCATTTCTTCATTTAATCTAATGGCTTCCTTTCTTTTCTTTTTCTCTTCATCTGGTTTATCTTTTCCTGATTTGAGGAGACAAGAATCTTGTGATCCATCCCTCTTACTGATTTCTATGAAGAAAGATGAGAGTCCTGTCAGACCAGGCCTCTCCTTTGAGCAGAGCCAGCAATCTCAATATCTTTCTACCTTCCACAACTCTCACTCTTTACCTACTGTGATTAAAAAAAGCATTAGAACAAAATTAGTTGGTTTTCTGCATAACTTGACACCATGCTAAAGTACTTTATAGAAAAATTGTGTAAAATTATTAAAGATTAATAATGTTTTACATTTACATATAAAGGTTAAGAAATGTAATTTAAAAGTCTAGGAACTTGCTAGAATGTTCTCTTTTCCCTTGTCCACAGGTTAGCCCATTTATTGATGACAACACAAGAAAGAAGTTCCTTATTTATGCAGGCAACGACTACCAGGGTCCAGGGGGTTTACTGGATTATATTGATAAGGAAATAATCCCAGATTTCCTTAGTGGAGAGTGTATGGTAAATATCTAAGCTTGTAGAATATTAGACTCCTTCCCCTCACCCCCACCCCCCAAAAAAAGGCAGGGTTTTTTTTGCTTTTTTTTTTTTTTTTTTTTTGCACAAGCACTTATTTTAATTTAGTGGATTTTGTTGAAGTATCTTCTATTTAGTTTTATTTCTGGTAAATATTGCAAGTTTGCCAAATGCTAATTTCTATATTAGCAAATATGAAAGTTCTTCTATATTGATAATATAGTTTTAAACATATAGAGCTGCTACTTAAAACAAAATTGTAATTCAAATAATATTTTAAGTCTATCAAAAGTATCCTAATGAAAATCCCTTTGCAGTGTAAGAATCTTTGAAAATCAAATAATAAAACAGCAAATAAATCTTACATATAAATCTACTTTTTAAATTTAAATTCCTTGAGAGAGAAGATCATTTCATTATTTTATCTTAGTATCCTCAGCACCTGGTACTGTAACTGGCACATGGTAGATTAGGTGCTTAATAAATGCTTTTTTAGTGACCAGTTGATTCATATGTTGGATTTTACTGTTTTATCACTGAAAATTATTGAGTTATTTTCAGTCATATACAACTGTTTGTGACCCTTTTTTTGCAAAGATACTGGTGTGGTTTGCTGTTTTCTTCTCCAGCTCATTTTACAGATGAGGAAACTGAGGTAAACAGGATTAAGTCACTTGCCCAGGATCACATAGCTAGTAAGTGTCTGAGATCAAAACTAGGAAAAATGATTCTTCTTGACTTATGGTCTTGCACTGAATTTTATGAACTTTGGAATCAAACCAATCTCTGGGGATAGTTATAAAATGTGAAGTTTCTGACTTCAGCTTCCTTTACTTGAACAAAATCAAAGGAATAAATAAAACCTTTTTGACCTATATTTAGGCCTGCAGTTTTGGTTTTTTCCCAATATAGAGTAATTCTTTAGAGTAGTTGCATCATTGTCATTGTGCTATTGATAATCCATTGAGAATTAAAATATTTCCTTTCCATAATTATTATATTTCTCTTACAGTTGAACTTTGATTTTTTATTTTATTTTATTATGATCATAATTGACGAGGAAACATTCAAGTTTGGCAATAATTTGTTTAGTTTTAACTTCTCATTTATTTGTTATTATATTTAAGTAGTTTGCAAAATATTTTGCTTCAAAGCTAGTATTTTACTTTTTCTAATATTTGAAATGAGTAAAATATATCAACATGTGATGTTTGCCAGTATGTTTGGTTAACAGAAGATTAGTTTGTATTTGTACAGCTTTACTTGGTTTCTTTATATTTTTAGTGTGAAGTGCCAGAGGGTGGGCTAGTCCCCAAATCTCTCTACAGGACTGCAGAAGAGCTAGAAAATGAAGACCTAAAACTCTGGACTGAAACCATCTACCAATCTGCAAGTGTTTTCAAAGGAGCACCACATGAGGTACTAACTTCTCCCTTTTCCCCCTTCACCCTCGTATCTTTGTACATGCCACCTAAAAATAAGTCTTAACTATTTGTTATTTCAGGGAAAAAGAGAAAGAAATTCCATTAGTATATTGGACTAATAAAAGCAATTAGTTTGGAAGATTTAACTGAGCAGTTTCTTGATAGCAATTGAAAAGTTAATGCTATTATGAAGGTGTAGTTATTCCTTGAAGATATATTCTGTAGTATTCACTGTAAAGCCATTTTAGAAAATATTAGATTATCTCCTCACTGAAATATTGTTCATCTAGTAGAGGAATATATTGGAAAAACACACTTCTCCTTGTTGTTAGAATAGTAAAATTGTGCTTCCCCTAGAGTAGCTCATAAAATTCATGAAGCTAGAAGCTAGAAATACCTGTTCCCTGATAATTTCTCAAGCATGGGGCCTAGCTACCCTCACTGAATTTTGCAGTGATACTTTTCACATTGTATGTACAAATGTATATTATATAGCAGGGCTTTTTAAACTTTTTTCCACTTCTAATATTTTTTGCCTAAGAAAATTTTTTCGTGACATGGATATATAAAATGGGATATAAATCAAACATTTACTGATGATAAATCACAATTTCATGACCCTCACATTCTGTTACAAGACCCCATATGCAGTTACAACCCATGGTTTAAGAAACTGGACTATATAGAACAATCTCTTGTCCCATTTTGTTATCATCTCTCCTAATACGGTCTACAAATTATATATTTCCAGCATGTGTCTGAGGTCAAGTTTGAACTCAGGTCCTCCTGACCCCAGGACTGATGCTGTATCCACTATATCACCTAGCTGCCCCATTCTCCACTTTATTTCACTGAAATTAAATTTTGCATATAACCTAAAACTTTTCAGTATACTTATATTCTTTTTGTATTTGGGGGTAGGAATGGCATGTATCTTTTATAAGGTAATTGCCATGCTATGAGATCTAGGTGATTTCCATGTATTATGAGTTGAGAGTCATTGGATGACTGAACAGATTACACAGGCTTAATATATCCTATGATCTTTAAAAAGTTAATAGTCATAGGGGGCAGCTAGGTGGCGCATTGGATTAGAGCACCAGCCCTGAAGTCAGGAGGACCTGAGTTCAAATCTGGTTTCAGACACGTAACAGCTGTGTGACCCTGGGCAAGTCACTTAACCCCAATTGCCTCAGCAAAAAAGCAAAAAAAAAAAAGTTAATAGTCATTCTTAACTTTATATAGCCCACTTTATGATAACTTTATATAGCCCACTTAGATAAAGAGGAGAGGTTCTTGTCTGCATGGTAGATCTTAAGGATCCTAGTTTGGTATGGGAAGCACTTTTTCTTGAAGAAAGATTATTTTATTATTCAGTTAACACATCACCAAAAGCATGTATCTCTTATGATTCATTGACAGTGATAAGAGGCTAATTTTTTATCTGACCAAAATCTAATTATTTGGCTAATTATAGTTACTTATTTAGTAGAGTAAAGCAAAGAATGAATTGTATAGATTACCCTCAAAACTCCTAACAGAATTTTGAAGTTGCTTTATAAAAGTTTTGAGTAAAGCATATAACAAATCATAAGCTTCTCTTCAGCTCCCCACTCCTAAAACAAAAAACAAACAAAAAGCTTAGCATCTATCTGAAGATATTGAAGGACTTGATTTTGTGCAAAGGTTAAATTGCTACAAGAGTCCAATCCAAAAGGTGTTGTGGTTAGTTAGTACTCTTTTAAACCTCCACATATTCTTGAGAAGTAGAATTGCTGATGAGAAAGGACATTGAAAGCAAATATTCCCTGTATGAGCTGTTGTAGATGTGGCTTGAACATCAACACTCTTAGTTTAGGTTCAATTTTGAAGTGAAATGAAGCACTTGAGTCACTGAAACAGTGGAGGTTTCGTCTTGCTGTCCCAGCAAAAATATTCAGCAAGGATACAGTAGCACTGAACTTCTCTGGATATAGCCCACCTCATCTCTACCTGGAAATATGGAGGATCAGTACCAAGAACCACCAATTCTGAGAGGTCCAGACTACATGCAACAAATTTTTAATGCCTCATTCAGAAGCTGGAGTGATAAGGGAAGCTGTGGCTAAAGGATGTTCCATCAGGAAAACTCTTGGTCCTATCATAAGAGCAAAAACATCATGCTTCAAATCACTTTGCTGCTGAAGAGTTGTCTTATAACCCTCACATGGATGCTAGTGCTTGTGTTAGTGACAATAGGGATTGGCAGAAGAGTAGGAACTCCACAGGCCTCCAGAAGCATCTGAAAATTAGCATTCTCATTCCTGGAATCCAAGCTCTACCAATTCTAACTTACTTCTTTTGCTGAAGACCACTGTGTCATGATCTGTGAGAGGTTTTTCTTTTTTCTCTTTGTGACCTGTTTATAACATTTATCATATAAACATTTTTTTTTTATTACTAACCATGGACACAAAAATAAATCTCACAGCCATTTTCATCAAATAAGTGGAATTTTAATGACCAATTTAGTCAGGTTGAGAAGACAAAGAATAAATTGAGCAGTGAGGCAAATGCTTGATTAGAAGACAGCAAAACAACTGAGGTTGGGAGGTGTAGGGAACAATAGAGTTTTGGGAGAGGGAAGTACATAGTTGATTGATGAAGTTATATATTCAGTAAGACTGAAGTGACCAAGGAAACAAGTACTACCAGTTGAGCAAGTGCTCAAAGTCTTGCCTAAGGGAAGCATTCTTTCTCATGATAATCACATTTTTCCATAGTTTCTTCTTAACAATATTTTATCTAACTACAGGTCTTTGTGATGTTAAGCTCTCTATAAGCACTATCAAATAAAGTGGCTTTAGGGTCTTAATTCCACACTTTATATTTCTAGCTCTAGGCCTAGTACATTTAATAAATGTTTGTTGATTTGGGTCTAATTGGGGAGCTTTCTTCCCACATTGATTGTGGTGGGAAGTCTCCCTACATAATGAATAGTACCACTTGTAGTAGATTTCCTAGAGGATATGGACCAGGTCACAAAGGTTGAGAAGACTTGGATTTGATGTGGTCTTCTTTGTAGGAAGAAGTACCCACTTTGTTGAGCCAGCAGAGCTATTAAGCCATCTTAGAAATCAGCCCTACTGATCTGTTCATTTTCTTAGAATATACTTTTACTTATGCTGTCCCAAGGTTAGAATGTCTCTCATTTCTGCTTGTCTGTACTCCTATTACAAGACCATACTTAGGTACTACTTCTTCCATGAGCTTTTCACTAATTATCCCATACTAAAGTGATCTTTCCTTCTCTCAAGTCTTATAACAAGTTATCTTGAATATTCATATGCTACTTAACCCTTTAAATGTCTTATAGTATATATTTTTATCTGTACAGAAGACCCTTGAGGAAATGCAGCCTTATTGTTTGGGACAGTGGCAACCACTAAAACAATCAAAAGTATGAGTAATAAGTGTAGGAAAAAGTTTATTTTTTTCTCTTGAGAAAGGCTGTGAAGTCTCTCTCTGACACTCAAAGCATGGTTTAGGCCTAGGGCATTCTCTTTTTTATTCCCCTGGCTCTCCTCCCCAATCCCCTGGCTTCTTTCCCATTGGCTGGGGTTTCTAAAGCACAGTTTCTTTAAAATTTAAAAAAAAAAAAGGGGTAAGAAAGCCTACAAGGCTATCCAATGTTTAACAGATTAGGGTGTTTCCCATTTCATCTAGTCCCTGACCCCCTGGAGCTTCCATTCCCCTGGAACTGTAGAAAGTTGGGGGCAAAGAACAAAAGATTCTTTTCAAATCTCTAGCCACCAGTCCTGATTACAAAATCCAATCCCTGCCTCCAAGGAGTTTATATTCTTACATTCTTTTGGGTGAGACTATGACCAGCCCTCCCCACTACTACTCTCCCAAGTCCCTGTGGGTTTCAATTTCCAGTTTGTTTCCTATCTTCAATTTAGTTTTTGTACTGTGGAAATGAAATAAATCCAAAATCCATTTTTCACATTATGGTCCCAGGAGAAAAAGGGAAATTTTTTCCTACCATAGTTTATAAATTAAAAAAAAGAAGAGAGAGGTTTGGGGGTGTGTGTGTATGTGTGTGTGTGTGTGTGTGTGTGTGTGTGTGTGTATATTTTAATTTTTTCTCCTAGATCTTCTCTCTTGCTCCCAGCTAGAGAATAGTTGTAATTGAATGGAAACATACCATATAGATATAAAAAACTAAGTCTGGGGAAGTTGAGATGTACAACCTTCCAAACTAGTAATAATATCTTAGACTTAAATTGTCAGCAGAATGCAGAATCACAAAGTTTCTAAAGTTTGTTTTGGCCAGCCTGTTTTTCTCCGTAGACTTTTGTCTTTCAGAAATTGGGCTTCTTAAGTTTTCAAAACTCCCTTCTTCCCTGTTCCATTAAAAACTTTTGTTCTCTGAATGGAGAACTCTCCACTAGATCATCTGATTTAAATCTTCATTTAGTGCTTAAGATCATTTTTCTTAATTGCTAAAAGTACCTGGAATGATATTAGATATGTTGTTATGGATTTATATTTTATATTTAACTTTGAGTGGTTTTAGGAATTTTTTGAGAGAAAGGTTTAGTGAGAAAATGGAAAATGTTTTCTTCCCATTTAATCCTCTACCCCTTAGCTAGTAATTTACACTAAAATCCCTCTTCTAAAACACACACTTTGTGGAAGAAAAGAGATTCAGTAGAACAAGTCATCTCAGGAAGAGAATTTAAGCTAAGATAAGGAACCCCAATATTTAAATTACAGTTCCAAGATCAAAGGACCTCATAATTCAAGACTTCTTAAACTTTTTTCCACTTGCAACCTCTTTTCAACTGAGAAATTTTTGAGTGACCCCAGCCATATAGGTATATGAAATAGATATACAAATCAAAGACTTACTGACCCGTATACTCAGTTATGAGTCCCCATATGGAGTCACAACCACAGAAGGGTGGGGGTGTCCTATATTGTAAACTTCTTTAGGGCAAGAACACTGAATGTTTAATACTTATTGATTTAATTTTTATTCTTCACAGATTCTTATTCAAATTGTGGATGCCTCCTCTGTGATCACTTGGGATTTTGATGTGTGCAAAGGTGACATTGTTTTTAACATCTATCATTCCAAGAGATCACCACAACTTCCTAAAAAAGACTCTGTGGGAGCTCACAGCATTACTTCTCCAGTAGGAAATAATGTGCAATTAATAGACAAAATGTGGCAACTGGGACGAGATTATAGTATGGTGGAATCCCCACTTACTTGCAAAGAAGGAGAAAGTGTTCAGGTAAAGCTCTCTGTGTTGCTGTTTCTAGTGCAGCCATGTGGTACTGAAAACAAGTTTCAGGTAGTTGGTGTAGCTTTGTGTATAGAATCTCAGAAGCTGCCTTTCCCTTTGCTAGTAGAAGATAGGGATTTTCCAGAATTAATCTTTTAAAAAAAAAGAAATTATTAAAGGAGAATCAGCTTTTAAAGAATTAAACCAAAATTCACAGTCAAACTGACAGGGCCAGTGATTTTCATATTTATTAGAAAAGGACTTTTTTAAAAACCTGTCATATGCATTCAGATCCCTGAGAATTTTTGTTTTTGTTATTGCTTTTAGAAAATAGCTAGGTCATGCAGTGGATCGAGCCCCAATCCTGGAGTCAAAAGGATCTGTGTTCAAGTTTGACTTCAGATATTTGACACTTACTAGTTGTGTGACCCGGGGCAAGTCATTTAACCCACCTGCCACTACTTCCCTCCCCCCCAAGAAAACAAAAAAAAAAACCACTATAGCAATATTTGCCCATTTCCAGGGAAATACTTTCACAGTCATTACCTTTAATTTCATGTGGTTCCCTTTCACAGAAAATAGCTCAGAGTATTTATTTTAAAACTACCACGTACACATTTATAACAGGAAATCTAAAGACTTCCTCTAAAATATTTTTGGCCAAGAGTCTCCTTTAGGAAATAATTCCAAAGCAAAATGAATAAGTATTATTAAGCATAGCAATACATTATTGACGGAATCATAGTTCTTCCAGTACTTCCTTTCATAGTAAATTCATAATTTTGCTGCCTTCAGATTTTTTTCCCCAAGGATGAATATCTTATTTTTTCTAGACACAAAAGCTAAACTTTTTTTTTTTTTTTTTAAGCTACACTTTGCTAGTAGGTAGTTAGTGGAATTTTTTCTGTGTTATATGCTATGGGTCTATTTGCCTCCAATTTCAGTTTTACAGGAAAAGGGATTTCACCAATTCTATAAATTGTTAGTACAAGCAACAGTTAAATTGTCACATGTTCTTGAATCCTGTAAGGCTCTAGTGATATAATTGGACAAAAATGTCAGAGGCAAAACTGTCTTAAATGTGAAACCAAAATGGTATACCTTGAGCATCATAGGGTCAATAAAGTGAGACTCAAAGACAAAACAACTTTGCTTCTGTCAGACCCAGAAAGAAAACAGATATGGAAGATAAGATTCTCTACAAACAGTGTTTTCATTTTCCTTGGTTTCTAGGGCTCACATGTGACCAGATGGCCAGGTTTCTATATTTTGCAGTGGAAATTTCACAGCATGCCAGCTTGTGCCACAACCAGCTTACCACGAGTTGATGATGTGCTGGCCTCACTACAGGTTTCTTCTCACAAATGTAAAGTGATGTACTACACAGAAGTGATTGGTTCTGAAGATTTCAGGTACGGACCCTTCTTGTGTCCACAATTACAAATAGGAATTCTTCACATTTTAGTTCAGTCTTCATGACATTAAAATGTTTCTTAAGGGCCCTATAAGTGGAGCCATGTATGTATATGTGTAAGGATTTTTAGTATCTACATAGAATGGCACTGTGTATGTATATGTTTTTATGTGTGCGGGCAAGCAAGCATGAATACTTGTGTTCTCATGGGCAGTGACAAAAGGGCAGAGGGGAAACTAGAGGTAGAATTTCAATAAAAATAAGAAACCGTGACTTCATAGAGTATAAATTTAAGTGAGAAGATAATAAACAATGCAAAAGTAATTTTAGAAAAAGCGTTTCAGCGTGATGGGAGATCGTTCAAGGAAGGCTTTGCAGACGTGTTTTTAAATTATATCTTTGAAAGAGATGATAGTGGGAAAAGGGATATTTGGGTTTGTTATACAGTTCTTTATTACCAAACCACCAAAAAAAGCTTTTAAAATCTCTTTCCATATGTTCAATTTCAGAGGTTCTATGACCAGCCTGGAATCAAGTCACAGTGGTTTCTCCCAGCTAAGTGCTGCCACAACCTCTTCCAACCAGTCTCATTCCAGTTCCCTGATTTCCAGGTAGTGCAGCAGCACAAGTGAAAAATGCACAGATGAATTGAGATGGCAGGATCTCTTCCGGTGACAGCCAGCTGCACTACAGCATACTCAGCAATGACATTTGTGCAAATCCCTCTCAGATCCTCTTAGATAGAAAAATAGTGGTTCAGATTTTAAATGTTGTGATTTTGAGCCTGAAGCTAATTTGAATAGGTAGTTTTAATTCTAAACCTAACTTTAAACTCAGTAGCCATAAATTTTGTATACAGTGTGCACAAAATCAAACTAAAGCACAAGGGCTCTTCTTGAAAAGAATAGTTTGTGTACATTGATTAAGAAGTAGACTATTTAAAGTGTTGATGCAAAAAATTTTTTTCCAACAAACTCTACCATGGTGCATTAGTGAATGAATTCCTAAGAGAGCCTTCATAAATTATACAATTCCTTCTTCCTATATAGAACAGAAACCTTCCAGCTTGTCTCACATAAATCCCATCTTTGTCCTTTTGTGTTCTTCCTGCTGTTCTTTTGAAATGTTCTACATGTAAAATAACATCTCATTGGTCACCTTTCCGTCCACAGAGCCCCTTATTAAATCTGGAATAATTCACAAACAACTCCATTGGGAACTTCCAGCCCTGTTGTGGCTGGTTTGAAGTATTATTCAATGAAAAGGAATTTAAAAGGGGCTATCCTAATTCAAATGAAGCTCTTGCATTTGTAAAACTTCATTTTCTTTTCCTTTCTCTACAATTTCCCAGCTCTCCAAATTGGTTATTGGATTTTTCTGCTTGAAAATATTGTTTTTAGTTTGAGTTTTCCCTCTCCTCTTGGGAATTGTTCTTCATGTCTGAGATTCATCTAAGTCTGGGCATTATGTGCCCAAATTGTTTCCTGAGCTTATTATAGCTTCTCTCCTGTATCCCTGATACCACAATGCATTCTTGAAGCATTAAGTACTAATGGTCATCAGAATGTAAATCTGTATTAACTAAGGGAGATTTCATTTGGAAAATAGCATGTCACCAGCAGCCGTTATTTCTTGTAGTATTTTGTGATATTTCCCATTCACCAACCTAAATTTTGTGTTATCACCATCAGCATTTGCTGTTAATTCAGCAGAGCAGCTTTTGTAGAAGTTCTGCTTTGTATACAAGAATTGAATCTTCCTTTTCTTTATAACAGAAGCTTAGTTCGAATTACAACTGAATCTTCCATTAGAAGGAAATCAAAACATGCAATTAGTTTGCCTTTTATGTTTTTCTCTTAAAATTCCCAAGTACAAAAAAAAAAAAAAATCCTGCCTTTTCTTTAATATAATCTTGTTGTGGGAAAAGCAGGTAACTTTAAAATGTGTCCTAAAGTGAAACTGGAGAAGCCTCATTAATGAAGATGTTTAAAAGCATGGATTTTTTTGTGTTGTTTTTAGAAATTGTGCCAAAACCTAAAAAGTTCATTATGTGTGTACCTAATGTGCATATCAATTCTGGACTGAATTATTTAAAAGAAGAAAGAAAGAAGAAATTTTTTAAGGCATCAATTGGGCTGTCTCTTTGGCCAGAGAGCATCGGTGTATGTGTGGATGTGTGTGTGGGTGTTGTGTTGGGCCAAAGGGTGAGGGAGGGAGGAATAAATAGCACATGGCTAAGAAATCCAGCCTCCCTGATACCAGTTAATTAAGTTCTTCCAAAACTATTGTATGCCCTGAAAGAGTTCTTTGGCTTTTATGTTCATTGCCTGACTTTCTAGATTTTAGTTGTGTTGCCTTTCATAGGATGAGCTTAATACTGGCACCAGAGTGTTGTTTTCAGAAAGCATGATAAGGGTTATTTAATTCAGTGGCATTTGTGCTGCTTCCAGATAGTGCTTCTTGTTTTCCAAGTTATAAGGACCTGAAGATGGTCCTCTCTTCTCTTCTTTCTCTCCTTATGTTTGTCTCAGATGGCGATTTTGCTGACAGCTGCAAAGAAAGTGCTTCACTCAACAATCTACATCTGCCCAGAGATGTTTGTAGAGCTATTTGAATTGTAGCCATTTAAGTTAGCTCAAAAGTGACATGTCTTTTTTCCATGAGAAATTAATATGTCTAAGCCCAAAGCCCATTGCTACACAAATGCTTACAAGGTTTATTTCATGAGGAAAATAAGATCTAATTCTCCCTTTAAGAGAATTGATATGACAAAGATAACCTGATTATGCAGTTTGCGATACGTTTTTTGCTTTTTTGCCTCTTCCCCCACCCCCAAAGTGTGATACTATTACTGCTTTCATTTTGCTTTTTTCTGGCACTGATGATTCTTTTGGCTTCTCCCCTGTATTACTAGAGTCTTAGCCTACCCTTCTTCCTGAATTCATTATTCTCATATCGAATTCTGTAAATGATTATAAACATATTACCTCACTCTTGGTAATAAGATACTGATAGTCTTTAAAAGATTTTTTTATTGTTATCAATAATAAATGTGAACTGTTTAAAGAAAAAAAAAAGTATTTCTTTCTTGACTGGATTCGGCCTGTCTAAATTAAAGTTTAGAAATCCTAGTTAGTGGAAATGAGTAAAAAATAAGTGTTTTAAAATTTTCTTTTCACTTCTAGATGCTATCCCCCCAAAAAAGATATTTGGGTTCCACTTCATTTTAGTAGTTTCAGAGAGAAATTAAGAGTATGCCTTAGATTAATGGTCCTAGGTTCATTGGTATTTAACAAAACTGGTCATGATTCTTTTTTTTCCCACTTATCAGAATGAAGTCCTGACCCATTGTGATCAGGAGCCTATTTCTTTAGTTGTTAAAGAACCACTGTCTTGAAAAATGGCTCCTGCTACTCTTGGGGCAAGTAGTAGTTTCTAAGACTTAAGATGTAAACGGGGTATCAAAAAGGTTCATTTTTAATTTAGTTGAGGATTTGGTACAGTTGTGTGGTGGAGTTTAGGGGTAGGATGTTATGATTCAATGAGCTTGGCACCCTGTTTCACCTTATGCATAATTTGTCTAACTGCACACATTCTCTCCCCTTGGAAGGTATTAGACTCGCCTTAACATCAATATGAACTAAAAGAACTTGTAAAATATTTTCAGTTCCTTCCTTATACATTTCTGAAAATTAAATGTCTAAGTTGCACATGTTAGTGAGAGATCTTTGTGAGAGAGAGGGTTAGCGGAGTGAGAAAAAAGGAAAGGTGGATGATGATTTTTTTTCTTACACCATGGCTGTGTGCAGTTGGAAAGTTAGTTGCCTGTGAACAAATTAGAAGCTATTACATTCTAATATTAGGAAGCTAGTGCTACATATCCATCTTGAGTAGCGGGTTCATTTGTTTTTCCCAAAAAGAACTACACAACAAAATTTTTGATCTAAGAGTCATCAAAGAACTTTATCGAAGAAAAATCCAGATAGGATAATAGGGTGGAGAGGAGGCAATACATTCAAATTGGTCTCAAATGTTTAAGGGTTTATCCATAATGTTGAGTATTCTCTATTCTGAACATAATCTGGCTCAATTAAATTGCTCAATTGACCTCTTCAGCTAACAAGGAAGGAAAAAACTTATTTGCATTTTTTAAAGGTGTATATTTAATTTTTAAAATTGCTTTACCAAGCTTCTCATTTAGTGAAAGGATGTACATTTTTTTGGGGGGGGGTATTTTTTTTTTTTTTTTTTGGTGAGGTTATTGGGATCAAGTGACTTGCCCAGAGTCACACAGCTAGGAAGTATTAAGTGTCTGAGGTTGGATTTGAACTCGGGTCCTCTTCTTCTGACTCCATGCCTGGTGCTCTATCCACTGTGCCATCTAGCTGCCTCTATATTCTGTTTTTCTAACACAGACAAAATGAAGATTTCTATATAGAATTTCCTTAATAGCCTACATTTTGCTTTATATCTTTTCTTCTTTTGAATGCCACATTTAAAAAGGACCTTAGGGATCATCTAGTCTAACTACCCACCTCCTACCTCCTTTCATTTTATAAAGAAGACTAGAGAAAAATTGACTTCTAACAGGAATGCCTGGACTTATTCAACTACATCATTCTCTGTGATGTATTTTCTTTTGTATCTTTTCTCCCTCAAGGTGTTTTGTAAGCATACAATTGGAATAATAACAGAGTATACTTAACAAAGAAAATGTGGAATCACTGGAGGATGTGTAGTGTGGATCTGTTTAAATTCAGCTTGTTTCTCTTAAAATCTTTCACAAAGCCCAAACTACACAAAAGTTCCAAACCTTTCTAGTTACTTGCAACCAGATCTCACTGAATCTGGCAGAAATATTGGCACAAAACAAAATTACCCAATTAAGGATTTGGAAATAGAAAAGCAGTGCTTGCTGCTTCAAAGGAAAATTAAGAAATTGATGCTTTTTAAAGGATTTCATCCTTTTGGACAAACCATCTCCATTGGGAAATTTGCTGCTTGTAATTGTCAGTTTTAGTTTTGAAAGTATGTAATTTAACATTTAGCCACTGTGATGACAGATGAAAAGAGGCAGTGTGACTGCATAGAAAGCAAGTTTTGGAATCAAGAAAACTTGGGTTCCAATCCTCTTGATTCATAACCCACTGTTTTAGGCATCACTTAACCTTTCAGCAACTCAAACTATTTTCTATAAGATACTAGTCATGGACACATAGTAATTATTAGTTGCAGAACTTGCACTGAAGTAGTTTCTTCTGCATCTATGAATGAAATTAAGTGTCCAGATCCTTACCCCACTTCAAAAAAAAATTAACCAAAAGTGAGCAGAGGACTCGCCAGACTGCTGCAGGAAGCAAAATAATCACTTTAAATCCATTGCAGAATGGAAGGTTTATCCCAATTTAATATAGTCAGATACACAAATAAATAGATGTTATTACATTGTTAATTAAACATATGTATCTGGGGGAAAAAACTTACATAACAGATTACATAACAAAACAGGTCTCAAGCCTGAGGATTTTTGTCATCTGCTCTTAGGAATGAAGACTAATTTAGTGGAGAGGATTACAGGGAGAACTTTATAGAGAAGAGATTCTTCATTCCTGCTTTATTCAGGGACAGACCAATGGTGAGAAGAAAAAAACTTTGGAAGACAGACATATAAAGGAAAGCTGGCTCAGCCAGCATGTCCCAGATTTTAGCTTGCCTCCCTAGAGATTTCAGGGGAGTTCACTCTAGAGTAAGATCAGAGCCTCTTGGTCTTGCTGTTTGTCATTGAGTTCACCATTTTCTTGTATATTCTTATTTATATAGCTTCTCCAATTTCTCTTCATTATTTGTTCCAATAAATGAGTTTTCACTCTATTACTATTTGCAATTGACTTATGTAGCTTGCTTTTGGTGAACAGACAGGCAGGCAGGCTTGTGGGATATCAACAATGATAGCAACTTTGCTGCTTTTGAAGTAAAACAAACAAAAAAACTTGTGGCCCCTGCCCTGGAGAAGAGAGGCCAGCCTATCTGTTCTCTAATCAGGGATCAGACTCCCCTTAGAAAGGAGGGCAAGGCTTCTCTTTGCTTACCCCACCTATTTAGACAATTCATGTGGATATATATAACCTCTATGAGAAGTACATAGCCTTTATAACAAAATTTATAATTCTTACAGAATATATTTGCATACTGAAATGTTAAGATATTTTCAGTATAGTCTGATCAGACCACGTAATGTGTTCAGCTGAAGGGTCTCAAGAAGAGAGCAAACCAAGATTATAGGACGTTTGTTGATGCCATAAGAAGATTGATTGAAGGAAATGTTTATTCTAGAGAATAGTCAAATAAAGATAGACAATTTCAACTTCATAGAATTTAAACTATTTTGCATGTACAAAATACTAGGCTAAGAAGTGAAGTTAATTGTGGGGGTAAATCTTCATTAAATGTTAACAGAAAGAGATCCTCTCATGAGCTTTTTCTTAAGAGATAAATGTTCAGAAAATGAGAGCTTGGCTCATGTAGCCTCTGGAAGCAGCATTTTTGAACTGATTCTAGTAGGATCTCATCACATTATACAAAACAATATTCACTTTACAAGAATAGCAGGCACAATGTTCAAATAAAGAGTCTTGGGGGTAGAAAAGTTGCAGTAGCAGTACTCAAAGGAAATAGCACCAAATAAGATATAGAAAGTTTATGTCCAAAACTTGGTGAAGTCTACAAGTGTCCCTATTATTATTAGGCCTAAACAAGCATACCACTGCAATATTTTTTAGCCATGTACTTGGAGGGTGGATCACCACTGCCTTTGGGTGAACAATTACATGAGGGGGACAAAACCAGAAGCTTTTCTTGTTCTTTCCTGGCCACATAGCTTTGCCTTCAGTACATCCTTTTTTACCTAATTTGTTTCCTGTGTCTTAAGATACTTGACAGAATACAGTAATTTTTCTTCACCTGTCACTTTAATACTGTTGAGTTTCTTGTGCTTTGTGACTCTTGTTCACTTTCACTGAGGTTATGCTTGGCACCCAGATTTATTCAGATGCAATGACTAAAGATAGATTGAAGACTGAAAAGTAGAAGTCAGCTTTAGAATGAAGTCTCCAATGGGAAATAGGGAAATTTTAATTTTATGGACACTTTCTCTCACAAAGATTCAGATTAGGTGATTTCTTTTGAAGTTTGTGAGAAGGAGGTCTATCTTCCCAAAATGGAATTCACATACTCTATAATATTTATTTGAAGTCTGAAAGTTTGTCAACTTAAAATCTGTGACCAGTGGCAACTGAACCAATAAGAGTCAGTTGCCTGAGGCAAGCAAAATTTTATACATTTATAGACACAGAAATGACAAATTTGCCAGAATGTTAACTGATGTTGTAATGACATTTTAGCTGGACCACTAATGAAAGACATGTGGCCATGCTAAAGAAGCTGTCATCATTCTTCTATGAGACTGAGTTAAAAAAAAAAAATTTCCATTTGATCATATGTTATTTTGAGTAAGAGAAAAGATACTAAAGTTGTGATTTGCATTGGACACATTTTCCCTACACAGGAAAACCCTCTGGAAGAAAAAGGAGGGAGAGGATGGAATATACTTTTTCTTACATAGTTGGTATGTGCACAAGACTACACAAGTGGGTGAATGGGTGAAACTGGTATCACACATTAGGGGACAAGCAGTTTGTCACCAGAATTATTTTCAAGTTCAATTTTAGGACAAAAGGAGGCACTTAAGTCACTTAACAGTTAAAGGAGGTTTATTTAGTCCTAACATCTCAAGGATATGAAACAAATATATAGTGGCACTTAGCTATTATAGATTCACCCACTCTTGTCTTCATATAGAAATATGTCTAATCAGCAGTAAAGACTGTGGTCTTTAGGAAGCCTATATCAAGTTGGAAGGGATTTGGTTCCATGTGGGTGAATCCTATTATGCCCTTAAGTGTCCATGAAGCTGCTTCAAATGGGACATTGGCCGATTAGTTTCTGGGGACAGCTTTGTGACTTTTTAGAAAATTATAGCCATTTTGGGGTCTACCATCTATACCGCTAGCTTTCACAGCTATCATGCAGAGAAACTACTACTGTGGAGAATGGACTGTCCATCCTCACCAGCTACTAACCAATTGCTACTTATGGGGCAGGCAAGACAGCCTGGGTGAAGGAGGCAGTATGAATCATGGCTATCACCACCACCTTGACTATCATATCCCTTCAGATCCCAATGGAAATAGTATCCAAGAACTTTGGTAATGGCAATCCTAGGCACTCTTCAGCCCTTATCCTGGGAAGCAATCCTTTTTTTGGAAATGCAGTCTGGTAACTATTCCAGCAGGACTAGAGTCACATCTATTGAAGACTCAGAAAAGAAAATTCTTGCCACTAGGGTCTTTTGTACTGTCAAATGGCAAAAAATAAAACAACCAGAAACTATCAGAAACTAATAATGATTTAATCAGAAGACATTAAAGAAAAAGCAAAACCATCCTGCTTTGCCATTATACTCAAGGACCATGAATCTTTTTTATTTGGCTTGCCAATGAATCTTCTGTTTTGTCTCCCCAATTAGAATGTGAGCTTGAAAACAGGATGTTTCGCTTTGCTATTAGTATCTCTAGTGCTTAGCACAGAACTTTGCACATAGTATTCATAAATGTTTTGCTTTATGCATTCATTTGATTGAGGGAGACCTGATCTATGTCTAGGATTTTCTCAGCCCTCTGAGATGAGGGAAACTTGAGACTCAAGTCAACTCTCATCTAAGAAAAAGAACCAGGGAAAGTAAAGCTAGAATTATGTTCAAAACAGTTCATTCTTAATAGGTAAGTATTCCTGGGATCTAGATCCCCAAAACTATTAGCCATTCCTCTTTCAAGGGTGGTATCAATTTGCCATAAACATGTCTACTTGGAGTTTGGATACTTGGATCTAAGCAGTCAGGTGTGTAATGATGCAGTTGTTGATTAGCAAGATGAGATCGTGCTATTTTGCTAGCTGGGACAGTTTGAGAGACATTTGGCTTGGGGGATTATCTGACTGGCACAGAAAGGTCACCTGGGCAAGAATAACTTATGTCCCAGTGTCCTTGTTGGTAATGGGCCTACTCCTCAATCTCTGTTATTTGTATAACAGCTCCAACGTGGTTGTTTAGCATAGGAAGTCCCTGATAGACATTAACATGCTCCACAAACTATACAGTAGAAGACATCAGTAAAATTCTTCCATTAATTCTGACCCCAAAAGGGAAAAAGCTATGAGAAGAGAGATAAAAGCCCTCACCTTGAGCCTGTGCTTCTTGGTCTGTGACGTTGAGGCAGAAGCAGCTCTAATGTATGCTGACTTTGTTCAATTCCCTGTAATCCACCAAAAGCTGATGGGTGCCACCTGTTCCCCATTGCTCATTTTAGGGTTATTATAAGAGGAAGTAAAATGACTACACCATCTTCTTTCATCTCTATCACTAATTTAGTTAGCATTTTTTAGCACTCCCTCCTCGCCCTGGTCTATTCTTCCATCCCCAAGGGATATTGTTTTTAACTACATGGGATAGTTCAACCACTCTAAGGGATTTTATTTGATCCTATCTACAGTAACATGCATAGAAATTGCTGAAAAGATCATCACAGATAATGACTCTTAAAAGAGGCCATAATACCTTCTCTCCAGAGTCTGCTATCTATAGCCTCCCTTGAATGATCCAAATAAAACAGGGACATTAGAGGATGTTTTAGGCTTGGGTAAAGCTCAAGGGTTCCTAGTGTCTGGTGCTTAATTTTCCTGTTCAGTTTTACTAGCACTCCCATAAATTGGCTATCAACTGCTTTCTTATCAATTCCATGTTTCAGGAACCACAACCAAAGTTCCCAATAGAAAAAGTGCTATTGCCACTGCCTACTTAGCAGGATGGGAGATTCTGTCTCCATCCCCCTTCTCCTAAGAAGAGAGAAAGCTGAAGATACTCAGGTACCACGACCTTAGTCTTACCCAATTAGGCAATTGTAACTGGGCAAGAGAGTGAGAGAAATCCCTTCACCCCCCACAGCTGGATAGCAAATGCTGAAAGAGTCCCCAAAGAACAAACTTTGGGGAAATTGAAACATTCTTTTCAGTTTCAATAGATTAGAGTTCCTGATTCTATGCCAGTCATTCAATTCAATGCAACTTCCATTTCTGTAACCAATCGGGAACTGATGCATCACATGAACAAGGCATATTTCCTTTACTAAGAGACCAGAAATATGCCCATAAAAAAGAATCAAAGCAGGTGTCCAGTGCCACAAGAGATCAGTGCCTCACTCCAATAGATCAGTTCAACAAAAGAATTTGAGCCTCTTTGCATCACCATCAATCAATAAGTATGAAGCATTTCATGTGCCAGGCATGGGGGATACATAGACATAAGCAAAACAGCCTCTGACCTTAAACTTTTATTGGAGGAAGATGCATAGGATCATAGTTCTAAGGTTGGAAAAGACTTTAGAAGACATCGAGTCCAGTATTCATATATTACTGCCAAGTATTATACCTGAGGGCAGCCGGGTCTTACCTCCTCCCGAGCTTTGGTGCACATCTGGACACGACCAGCATGTTCACCCAAAGGAGAATCACAAGCCAGGGGAGGATGAAATAAAATAGTTCTTTATTGTGCCTTGCCTCGATTTTCCTTCCCTTGCCTTGCCTCTCCCACCCTCTGTAGTCATGACCTTCATCCACTTAGCAATTAACTTTGTATTGATATGAGGAAGTCAGCAAGGCAGTGGAGCTCACATCCTGATAACAGAGCACACCTCAGGGCAAGCCTGTTTTGTAGATCACTTTGAATAGCTCTTTGTCTGAGCCATCATCAGCAATCTCATCAAGTCTCTAGGGTCTCATGTCCTCAAGGGAACTGCCCACCACCCCCTCTGATCCTCAAGTCAAGACAAACTTCTCAGGGTCCCTTTTTTGGGCCCTAACAGGATCGTAGTTCTAAGGTTGGAAAAGACTTTAGAAGACATCGAGTCCAGTATTCATATATTACAAATGAGACAACTCAAGCCTGGAGTGGGGAGAGTTAAAGTTACTTGCTCAAGGTCACTCAAGCAATAAGTTTTGGAGGCAGGAGATTGGAGATGGACTATTATGGGGAAGGAACACTAATAAGGCTAGTTTAGTGGATCGTAGAGGATATTAAAGGAGATAATTTGCTTTAAGGCTGAAAATCACAGGGATAATTAGAAGCCATTGGAGTTTATTGAGTAGGGAAATATGTTCAGATCTGTACTTTAAAAAAATCACTTTTCTTAAGGAGAGGAGGATGGATTAAAGAGCAATGAGGAAAGGAGACCAATTAGGAGGCAATAGGTGATGAGGGCCTATAGTGGTGGGTGGTGGCTATGTGAAGAGAGAGACTGGGTTACAAATAGCATTGTTGTTGGAGATGGCAAAGATAAAATTTCAAAACTGATTGAATTTATGTGCTAAAAAAGAGTGAGGAGCTGAAGACGACACTATGAAAATGATGTGGGTGATGTAGACACCAGATGATGGTGGGCACCAAAAGTCGAGGTTCAGTCATATGAAGAATTCACAATGACCATTCTCTTTGGCAAATGGTAGACTTATTTGGGGAAGAGATTACAGAGAAAATAAAGGGACACAATAGACACCAGGAATGGTATATATGAAATAGAGTTGGGAGAGCATATGAAAGCAAGTTCCTTAGTGGAACTCACAATTACCCATTGGAAAAGAAGTACTCCATGAGGTTGGGGCATGCCCTTAGTTGGCAGGCTAAATCCTGAAAGAGTTAGCTTTAAGGAGAAGTGGGGCTGGGGTTGGGAAGCATAATGGAATTAGAAGAGATACCATGTGGCATGGGGGAAGGGGAAGAGAAAGACATTAGGAGGCAAAGTGCCTCGGCAGATTGACCCAAAGGAAGGCAGCAGCCATGAGATGGCCCATTAAGTAGATTTTATAGGGAAATATAACCTCAGGGACATGATTGGAATTTCTGACAGAGCATGGCAAGATGAGATTGCTGGAGACCTCTACAGAGGGTGGGTCGCAGGGATTTGATATAATTTAAATTTCTGACTGGATGACCCCCCAGAGAGTGAAACCATGAAGTTAAACTGATCTCTATTAGTGCCTTTTCCCTGCTTGCCGCAGGGATCAATCCTTTAGTTTCTCTCAGTCCTATACACCATTTAGGACCTCATCAAATATAAGTGAAGATTTTTTACCATTCTTGGGAGTACAGACTCTTCCCATACCAGACCATTGAAATAATGAAGTTACCCAACAAAATAATAGGGTATGGAGAACCATAAAGGTATATTAGGATTATAGACCAGTGTCACAAATCATCTTAAAAAAATTTGTAGGCATAAACATCCTCTGAATCAAAGGACAAAGATTTTATTTTGCTACTAAGAGCAGGCTAAATTTATAAGGGTTTTTAACAAGAAAAAAGGTTTTAATAATTAAAAGGAGAAAGACAAAGTTCCCTACCAGTTATCAGGAGGAAGGTAGGATTATACCAATGATGGGGCTAACCTAAAGAGGAATTAGGGTCCTAATAGGCATGTGGGGAGGGAATCACAGTATGGGTAGGTCTTTTATAAGGAAAATAATAACCTCAGAGGGGCAGCTAGGTGGCGCAGTGGATAGAGAACCAGCCCTGAAGTCAGGAGGACTTGAGTTCAAATTTGATCTCAGACACTTAACACTCCCTAGCTGTGTGACCCTGGGCAAGTCACTTAACCCCAATTGCCTCAGCAAAAAGAAAAAAAATAAAAAATAATAACCTCAGAAACTGACATCATAATTTGGCTTTCTGATTAAATATAGTAACAGTGGAGTTATGATGATTTTGCCAATGCAAAGAATATGCTAAAAATTCAACTTCGCTGGGACTATAATAAAAGTCCACTTAAAGGTAATAAAAGGTCCAGTTAAGATTAAAAGTTCAAGATAGTCAGTGTTCTTCCCCACTTGCCTCAGGGAGTATTTTAGGCTGGAAAATTCTGGTTATTTTTCTCCATAGTGCTACTTCCTACTGTCAATTGCTCAACTATAAATGACCTAGGAACTTCTCCGCCCTCATCAATTCCATGTCAGATATTATGTGAGGTGCTAATCTACATTCTTCGGAAAGATAATTTCTTGCCTTAAATAACAAAAGTAACTCAGAATGCTCAGATGGTACCTACTCTACCTGAGTTACTTCCATCTTTAAGCGGGATTTTAATATCTTCTCTGGCCAGAGAGCACAAAGCCTGTCCTGGTCATGGCAATCATCCAACTTCTTTCATTTTTTCTCTATGGAAGCACTTACCTCTGGTTATATTCTACACTTTCCCAAGTTCATAAAGAGGGGATGAACATATTTAAAAATCACTGAAACATATATAGCAATACCTTTTGTACTACTAAAGAACTTCAAACAGAGAAATGACTACATAAGTTGTGGCACATTAATACCACATTATTATTATTTGTCCTTCATTCTGATACCCGGGAGGAGACATCAGGACACACAAGTAAATTGGATTTAAGTGAGGTGGGTTGGGCAAAATCACCAGGTTTATTTCCTCCTCCTTAGTAATCTGTTCAATGGCAAGATACAGATCCGAATGACTGAAGATGGCCCTGGATGTATTGGGAGACCTTGACCTTTTTAAATTTAGGTCTTTAAAAGGTCTCAATCTGACTGCATTTAGGAATGGATACAAAGAAGAATGACAAAAGCTTATAAGTCCTGATACAAAGAGAAGTCAGTAGAATCAGGTAGACAATATACTTTACACAATAGTTACCATAATGTAAATAAAACAACCACCACAAAATAATTGAAACTTCATGCTATGAAATTATCTCATTTAAAGTTTGTCTCCAAAGAAGAGACTGAGATATCATGCCCTGACTTCTTTGTAGAGATGAAAAACTGAATAGTTAGGGCAACTATTTTTTTCCCTCTTTTTAATTCTTTGTCATATGTGACAGTTCTCTGAGAAAGAAAGAGGAAAGGATACTGGAAAATATTGATAATATAAAAAGACAGTAAAAGTTATTTTAAAAAATAAAAATCATGATTATTATACTCATTTGGCTCTATTTTCATTCTTTGAGGTAATGAGGTCAGTTTCTCTCTTTTCTGAGCTCAGTATATTCAAATACACATTCATTGCGAGCTTAATATACACAAAATAAAAAATCAAAAGTAAAAGACACATTATCCTAAAACCACTGAGATGAGCATCACTCTTATTATTCTTTCTCCCACTTTTTCTTCTGTAGGGGGAAACCTCCATGCCTACATTCCCATAACTTATAGGGAATGGAGGAAAGGAATGACTCACTCAAAATTCCTCCGATTGTCTTGTAGCCTCACCCTGTTATGGCTGATCATGGTCCTTTGGCTTCCCTTCTACCTCTGCTGAAGGAATCTCCAAAGTTAAAACCATCATTTTATTGATGTCCTCCACTCTGGAGGAATCTCCCACTTCCTTTCAAATCTCTTCTTTTGAATCATTTGTTCTTTATAATTTTGCAACATTCATTTTTAATTTTTACATGTGTGGTTCTTTCCATTTGCATTTTTGTAGTCAGAGTTTTGTTTTGTTGTCAGATTTTTTTGGCTGGTGTTAATAACCTGGGGCAGTGAAATGGCACAGTAGATAAAATGCCAGGTCTGGAGTCAATAAGATCTGAGTTCAAATATGACTTCAGACACATACTTACTATGTGACCCTGGGCAAGTCACTTAACTCTGTTTACCTCAGTTTCCTGTAAATGAGCTGGAGAAGGAAATGACAAACCACTCCTGCATCTTTGCCAAGGAAACACCAAATAGGGTCATGAAAAGTTGGGTATAAGAGAACAACAAAAATTTTTATATGTTTATATACTCTTTAAAATATTATTAGTCTAGGGGGAGTACTATTATGTCTGTCTCTCCCTCCCTTCAGTTGAGGGAATAGGATTTAAGTTGGAGGGTTACTTAGGGCTAACAGGGGATTGGAGTGGGGCTTATAGCTCTTTTTTTTTTTTTTTTTTTTGCTTTTTGCTGAGACAATTGGGGTTAAGTGACTTGCCCAGGGTCACACAGCTAGGGAATGTTAAGTGTCTGAGACCAGATTTGAACTCGTGTCCTCCTGACTTCAGGGCTGGTGCTCTAACCATTGCACCACCTGGCTGCCCCACTTATAGCTCTTTTTTCCTTCCTTTTTTTCCTTCTCCATCTCTTTGGTGTTTGGGACTTAATGAACCTCACCTAGATTACAACAATAGGCTCAATAGTCTTGATTCAGCACCCGAAGTTTGTAAAAGTATAATAAACTAAACTCACATAGCTAGCTCACCAAGTCCTCCAGCAACTGCTACCACTAACATGGAAAATCAGTCTTAAACTTGCTTACTTGCTAGTTGAATTCTGTGAGATCAAAGAGCAAAAAAGTTTCCCCATTTGCACCCTCTGACTGGGAGCAAAATACGCACACAAAATTCACATTTCTGGGTTGACCACAAGTATTTTATGGGAAGAGAAACAAAAAGAATAAAGAAGAGTTTTGAACTTGTGCAAGGCGAGGCCCTGATAAGCAGAAACAGTGCTCTTAGCTGATGCAATCCCACATGGATGAGGTTTCTTCTGGAAAAGTATGATGACATATAATGGAAAGGTTTTGCTCCCCAATTTGGAGCATACACTGACATTCCATAAATGGTTCCAGTTCATCCAGCTCTTCCATCCATGACTGTGGTAAAATTAGGAGGTGTAGAATGCTGCAAGCCCACAAGAAACCCTATATTACAAACCTAACAAGAAACCAAATCATAAGTTCAATAATAAATAAGGGAGGAAAGAAAGGAGAGTAGAGACAGAGATACACACAGAGCGATGCTTGGTTGATTTAGCTCCCCACAAATGGACTGTTTGGTTGATCCATTTTCCCCATGTAACCCAAGTTCCATTGGTAAGGAACCCTCTTCTTATTAGTTGAGATCAATGTTCTGCACCTCTGTGAAGGGCATCGTGGTATCGGGGAGAGAAGAGTTCTTGTTGTCTTTGAGTAAATTGAATCTTTTCAGTCTTTTTTTCAAGTCCCTCATTTCATGTGGGAGAGATAAAATGGATGATGCTAATCCCACTTGAAGTCAATATGAGAGGAGATGGCAGTCTCCATTTTCTCCCTGTTCCCAGTTTATTACACTAGAGACTTTGGGGAACAACTCCTTGGGTAAGTTCTGACTTTCTCTTGGTTGAGCTGTCACCTTGCTTCCAATGAGAGAGTTCCTTCATTTTGTAAGGGTTGGTATTTATTTTGCTGTGTCTACTTTTCCTGATTTCTGTCTTCCTATTTGGATAAATGCATTTCTAGGCTATTTGCTATGTGTTCACTGCAGAATTGGTATTTGGTGAGAAAAAGGTCGTCATGGATACAGAGTTTGGGGTTTTCTTCCCCCAATGAATATGACCATGATCAGTTGGCTTGAGCCTAAAAATTCTTTTTTTTAAAAAAATTATTTTTATTTATTTATTTTTTTAATTTTATTTTTTTTTATTTGCAAAACATATGTATGGGTAATTCTTCAACATTGACCCTTACAAAGCTTTCTGTTACAAATTTTTCCCCCCAACTCCCCACCCCTCCCCTAGATGGCAGGATATCCACTACATGTTAATTATGATAAAATACTTGTTGAGTCTAAAATTCACATCTCCTAGACCAATAACATTTAAGGTAGCAGAAAAATATAACTCTAGCCCATTGTCTCTTTTTCTGAGGAAAACAAGAGTGGCCTCCAGGCCCCACCTCTTACTTCCCCTCCTGGCAGAAATTAAAGTCTCCCTTGGAAGTGGGGAGGAGAAGATGAGAAAGATATCTAGTCCTTTTGAGGGATATCTTCCCACTCCATGTAGGGAACAACTTTTGATATACCCAAAAATGCATTTCTTGATAATTGGGAGCTCAAAATACAAAGGACCACATTTTTGCTATTTTCCTGCTCTGTTACTATCATCTTCCTTCTTTGTCATCCCATCTCTGCTGTCTTCCTGTTCTGTTATTATTATCTTCCTTCCCTCTACGCTGGGATTGCCACCTCTGCTCTCTCCTTGGCACTCTGCTCCCACCTATACACCTTCTCCTCTCTTTCAGGTGTCTTGAGGGATTGTATAATTCTACCCAAACTTGTTGATAGTTTGATCTCTTCCTGAGGGGTTTGGTAGAGGAATAAATTCTGTTTCTTCCATATATAGAATCCAGCTAAATACATTTTACTGGAGCAAACCAACATCAGTTTTCCCACAATTAAGCTGTCATCACTGGCAAGCAGCCTTCAACATTGAATTGAACAATTTTAAATAGCTGTATAACATTTCAAATCATTCAACTATTTGGAGATGCATTTCATTGCTAACATTTCCTGGTGGGCCAGAAACAGCATGACATGGTGGAAAGTATTATTAGACAGAGAGTCCCAGCACTGGAATTCACTTATGACTTTGGCAAATTATTTCTTTTGGGCTTTGGTTTCTTCACCTATAAAATAGAAATGGGGACATAAACTAGGCTGGTTTCTGAGGCCTATTCTAGTTCTAGAGCTATAATTATCAGAAAATAAGTCACTTCCTAAAGGCCATACTGAAGGTCTTTCAGGTATACAGCAGAGAGATGACATCAGCCCCTAAATTTTTTCAAATTCAAATTTTCTCTTGATGTTAGGTGATATACCACTAGACTTATGCAAAAGTTTAGATAACACACTCTCTGAGTGTGAGTGTGAGTTAGTGTGTGTGTGTGTGTGTGTGTGTGTGTGTGTGTGTATGTGTGTGTATGTATCTCTCTAGCCCCTCTTGAAGCCTCTGTTGAAGTAGATTGGCCTTCCATTCTGGCAAGAATAAAAGTGTAGTCATACATACACACACACACACACACACACACACACACACACACATCAGGAACTCAGAGGTGTTTAAGTTTAAAAAAAAAAGAGATAATGAACTGTGATGGCTCTTCTCAACAATGATCTGATTCAAAGCAATTCCAATAAACTTGGGATGGAAAATGCCAATCACATCTAGAGAGAAAGCTATGGAAACTGAATGTGAATCAAAGCATAGTAGTTTTGCTTTTTTTGTTGTTTGTTTTTTCTTGCTTGCTTTTTTTCCCTTTTTGGTTTGATTTTTCTTATGCAGCATAGCAAATACGGAAATATATTTTAAAAGATTACACATATATCTGAATCCTGCTTGCTGTCTTGGAGAGAAGGGAGATAAAGGAGAGAGGGAGAAAAATTTAGAACACAAAGTTGTTTTTTTTTAAATAGCTTTTTTTTTTCAAAATATGTGCAAAAATAGTTTTCAAAATTCATTCTTGCAGAACCTTGTGTTCCAAATTTTTCTCCCTCCTTTCCTCCTTCCCTAGACAGCAATTAACAATATGTGTTAAACATGTGCAATTTTTCTATACATATTTCCACAATTATCATGCTGTACAAGAAAAATCAGATTTAAAAAATGAGAAACAAAAAGCAGGTAAACAACAACAACAAAAAATGAAAATACTATGTAGTGATCCACATTCAGTCCCCACAGTCCTCCTTCTGGATGCAGATGGCTCTCCACATCACAAGTCTGTTGAAATTGGCCTGAATCACCTCGATGTTAAAAAGAACCAAATCCATCATAATTGATTATTACATAGTCTTGTTGCTTCCATGTATAATGATCTCCTGGTTCTGCTCACTTCGCTCAGCATCAGTCCATGCAAGTCTCTCCAGGCCTCTCTGAAATCATCCTGCTGGTCGTTTCTTATAGAACAATAATATTCCGTAACATTCATATACCATAATTTATTCAGCCATTCTCCAATTGATGGGCATCCATTCAGTTTCCAGTTTCTAGCCACTACAAAAAGGGCTGCCACAAACATTCTTGCACATGTGGGGCCTTTCCCTCCTCTAAGATCTCTTTGGGATATAGGCCTAGTGGAGACTCTGCTGGATCAAAGGATATGCACAATTTGAGAGCCCTTTGGGCATAGCAGAACACAAAGTCTTATAAAAATGAATGTTGAAAACTATCTTTACATGTATTTGGAAAAATAAAATACTATTTTTAAAAAGAGATAATGACTGGATATGTAGCACTGAGAGTCATTTACATATAGTTGAATAGACTAGATGCTGAGGAGGAATATCTAGAGAGAAGGTATATAGAGAGAAGAGAATTGGACCCAGGATAGATCATTGAAGGATATACACAAATAGAGGGTGAAATATGGATGAAGATCTTTCAAGGAGTCTGAAATTGGATTGGATTGGTCCAATAAAGAAGGGAACCATGACAGAGAAATATTACAAAAATTCAGAAAAAGAAGAATATCTAGAAAGAGGGTGTGGCCAAAAATTTCAAACACTGCAGCAAGACCAAGATGAGTACAAAATGACAAAAAAAAAACCAACTTTTGGATTAAGCAATATAAGGAGGTGTGTGTGTGTGTGTGTGATTCCCTGCCCCCTTCTCTCTCTCCACAATTCTCCTTCCTCAGATTCAACTAATGCAATCACAAAATGTAGTCACATGGAAGTCGTACATAAGAGGTTTTAAATGTATCAGCAAGATGAGATCCCTGTGATTCCTTTGTAGAATACAAACTCCCTTGGCTGGATCAAGAAGGGAATAGCAATATTCATTATCCAAACAAGCCAACCATGCCTCTGAAGGCTGGAATAGCTGGAAGAATTTTAGCACTATACTGGTCAAGCAGTAAATCAGTCCAGCAGTGAAATAATTCAGGAATGGAATACTCCATTGCAAGTTGGAGCTATACCTGGAGAGAAAATAGCTTTTAGTGAGAAATACTGGGCCAGGAGCCATGTTTCTTAGAACACTGCCATGTTGATTGAGTTAGCTTTTCCTCAGGTCTTACCACATGCTAATTAGGCTGATTCTTTTTCTTTAAAGTTATTGAAATCATCCATGAAACTTGATTGGCTCAGGGCACTAAGGCTTAAGCCATGAAAGTTTTCTCTAGTTACCTAAGTGACTGGTTGTTGTCCTTCAGATTAGAAGAGGACCAACATGGCATCGCTACATCAGGGTTATTGTACGTACAGTGTCTGACTGTGGTTGGTTAGACCAATATAAGCTCAGAAGGCCCCGCCACAGGTCAAGCACAAATAGTTCATATGAACATTTGGAATGGAGATGACTCTAAATTTGTCCACCTCACATTTCTTTTGAGCTACTAAAATTCTGCTTTGCTCATGAAGTCTAGGTCCTTCTTGGATGTGCCATGTTGGGTGGCCTGGTCCAATTTCTCTCATGTCTCACAATCAGTTCCAAAGTTCTTCAGAGAAACTTTGAGAGTGTCCTTGTTTTACTTCTGACCTCTGTGTGAGCATTTGTCTTGTGTGGGTTCTCTATAAAGTAGTCTTTTAGGTAAGTATGGATTAGCCTTCTAACTATGTGGCCCACCCATTGGAGTTGTACTCTGTACAGCAGTAGAGTTTGAAAGCTTGGCAGTTCATTTTGTGAAAGGACCTCAGTGTCCTTGTCAGGTGATCTTCAGAATCTTCCCAAGACAATTCAAATGGAAGCAATTCAAGTTCCTGGCTTGGCACTGATATATTGTTTCACAGGCACCATGTTTTGTAGACAGCCTCTTCTCTCCCACACTTTCCTTTGGAGCTTCCTAAATAATGAACTAGCTCTGGCAATGCAGGCATCAACCTCATTATCTATGTGTACATCCCTGGAAAGTAAACTGACAAAGAAAGTGAACTTATTCACAGCATTGGAAATTTCTCCATTTGCTGTAACGGAAGATTCCATATAGGGATGGCACAGGGCCAGCTGGTGGAGAACCTGTGCTCATTTAGTATAAATTGTCAGACCAAAATTAGAATAAGCAGCAGAGAACTGATCCATACTTTGTGGCATCTCAGCCTCAGAGGCTGCATTGAGTGCAAAATCATCTGTAAATAAAATGTTGTGCACCAACTCTCCCTTCACTTTGGCCTTGGCTTGTAGCCTTTTCAAATTCAAGCAATGTGGCAGCTAACCTGGATGCCATTTATATCCTCCCTGAAGATATCTGACAACATCACTGAAAGCATCATGCTAAAAAGCATGGGAGCAAGGACACAGCCCTGCTTCGTTTCACTGGTGACTGGGAAGGCATGAGAGCATTGTCCATTATCCAAAACCAGTGCAAGCGTGCTATTGTGAAACTGGTGTACATTGCTAATGGACTTCTTCAGCAACCAAATTTCACTATGATCTTTCACAATCTCTTATTACTAATAATATCAAAGGCCTCGGTCAGATTGACGAATGTTATATGTAGACCTCTGTACTGCTCCTGGCATTTCTCAAGAATTGTCAGGCAACAAATAACGTATCAACCATTCCTTGGCCATTTCTGAAACCACACTGGCTCTCAGATAGATGACCATCTTCCAAATGAAGGATCAGCCTATCAAGAAGGACGCTGGCAAAAATCTTGCTGACAATGACTAAGAGGGAGACAAAAGAGTTTTTTTGTTTTTTTTGAGTTTTCCTGGGTGAATATTTTATTTATTTATTTATTTATTTATTTTTTATTATTTTTATTAAAACTTTTTATTTGCAAAACATATGTATGGGTAATTCTTCAACATTGACCCTTGCAAAGCTTTCTGTTAAAAATTTTTCCCCCCTAGTCCCCACCCCTCCCCTAGATGGCAGAAAATCAGTACATGTTAATTACGTTAAAATACTTGACAAGTCAAATATATGCATACATATTTCCATACTTATCACTGTTGTGCAAGAAAAAATCGTGGGGAGACAAGTTTTTTGATTAGATTAGATTTGATTGGGAAATGTCCTCATCATGGAGACTGCTCCAAGAAAATGTATAAACTGCTCCACCTCATCAAGCTGGCCTTTACTTGCCAGTCTTGTTACACTCAGGGCTGCTATCTGGATGTAATATCTGCTGAGTTCTCTCACCAGAGAAGTTTTCCTTTCTGGTCTATTGGATTTTGTGTTGTCCATAAATGTGCACACATGCTACGTATCAATGATGAGGGGAATCATTTTCACAAAGTTTTTTGAACCCTTTTTTGTGTATGTTTCAACCGTAGGGTAGGATCCTGCCTGCTGCAGTAAGCAAGCCTGAGTTACATTAGGTGAAACAGATAATTTTTAGGGCATCTTTTCACTGATGCTTCAGTTCATTAAAAATATGATGCTATAGCCTCAGCCACCTGTGTGCAGGGTTATGACTATAGCTCCCAGTGTATCTACACCTGCTGCTTCATCATTTTCCCATGGCCTTATGATTTTGAGGTAGGAAAAAATGGTAAGATGGGATGGTTGATATCTTTTGACTCACGTGTAAGTTAGATTTAAATGAAGCAGAGTTGCACAAAGTTGTTGGCTTCATTCTCTCTTCCAGAATTATCAAAATTAAATTGCAAGACAAAAGTCAAGCTGATTGGTGATAGTTTACAATACAGTGGGTGATCTCAGCATTTTCAATGCTTAATTAAGCTCTGCCACCTTCATGGTCATTTGAACACATTTTTCATATTTACCCATTCTTTTTTTTGGGGGGGGGAGGCAATTTGCATTAAAGGACTTACCCAAGATCATATATCTGAGACTGGATTTGAACTCAGGTCCTTCTGCTTCTAGGGCCAATGCTTTATTCATGTGCTACCTAGCTTACTGCCCTCCCCCTACCCTGTCCATTCTATTGAAGAAAATTTTCACGTGCTTGGGGTAGACATCTCCCTAACTCACTGATGGATTTTTTTTTTATGAAAGCTTTTTATTTGCAAAACATGTGTATGGGTAATTCTTCAACATTAACCCTTACAAAGCTTTCTGTTACAAATTTTCCCCCCTACTTCCCACCCTCCCCTAGATGGCAGGAAATCCACTAAATGTTAATTATGTTAAAATACTTGACAAATCAAATATATGTATACATATTTCCACACTTATCATTGTTGTGCAAGAAAAATCATGTCTACAAAAAAAATCAGAGAAAGGAAACACAATGAAAGCAAACATCAATAGAGAGCATGAAAATGTTATGTTGTGGTCCACATTTCACATCCCTCTCTCTGGGTGTATATGGCTTTCTTCACTGAACAATTGGAACTGGTTTGAAACATTTCATTGTTGCAGAGAGCCATGTCCATCAGAATTTATCATCATATAGTCTTGTTGTTGCCGTGTATAATGATCTTCTGGTTCTGCTCATTTCGCTCAGCATCAGTCCATGCAAGTCTCTCCAAGCCTCTCTGAAATCGTCCTGCTGATCGTTTCTTACAGAACAATAATATTCCATAACGTTCATATACCATAATTTATTCAGCCATTCTCCAATTGATGGGCATCCCTTCAGTTTCCAGTTTCTAGCCACTACAAAAAGGGCTGCCACAAACATACTTGCACATGTGGGTCCCTTTCCCTCCTCTAAGATCTCTTTGGGATATAAGCCCGATAGAAACACTGCTGGGTCAAAGGGTATGCACAGTTTGATAACTTTTTGAGCATAGTTCCAAATTGCTCTCCAGAATGGTTGGATCCATAGTGAACTATATTCTCATCAGAACTGGTTCAAAGAAGGAATAACATACACACT
Source organism: Myrmecobius fasciatus (assembly GCA_023553655.1). Lineage (NCBI taxonomy): Eukaryota > Metazoa > Chordata > Mammalia > Dasyuromorphia > Myrmecobiidae > Myrmecobius > Myrmecobius fasciatus. The sequence goes on along the minus strand of JAJPUD010000616.1, from coordinate 293,925 downwards.
CAATTGGGTATAGAAATCTATCTTACCTTTCAGGATAGGAGAGGAAGGGGTTAAGGTGTGATAAAAGGGAGGGCAGATTGGAGGAGGGGGTAGTCAGAGGTGAAATATTTTTGAGGAGGGACAGGGTGAAAAGAGAGAGAATTGAATAAAGAGGGAGAAAATTGTGAAAAAAAATTTGAAACAAGTTTCTGTGATAAAAGCCTTAGTTCTCAAACATATAGCTAACTGAGTCAAATTTATAAAAATAGGAGCCATTCCCCAGCTGATAAATGATCAAAAAGATAAGAACAGTTTTTAGCTGAAGTAATCATAGTTATTTATAGCCATATGAAAAAGTGTTCTAACTCACTATTGATTAGAGAAGTACAAATTAAAACAATTCTGAAGTACCACCACACATCCTATTTACTAATAGGACATAAAAGGAAAGTGACAGATGTTGAAGGGGATGTGGGGAATATAAGACATTAATACATTGTTGGGAGTTGTGAACTGATTCAACCATTCTGTAGAGCAATTTGGAACTATGCCCAGAGGTCTATAAAGTCAAGCATGTCTTTTGATCTAGCAATATCACTACTAGGTCTATATCCCAAAAGAGATAAAAAAAAAAAAAGAGAGAGAGAGAGAGAGAGAGAGAGAGAGAGAGAGAGAGAGAGAGACAACCTATATGTACAAGAATATTTTTAACAGCTCTTTTCTGGGGGCAAAGAATTGAAAATTAAGGGGATGTTCATCAATTGAGGAATGGCTGAATAAATTATGTAATTGTGATGGAATACTATTGTGCTATAAGAAATGAGCAGGATGTGCTCAGAAAAACTTGGAAAGACTTCTATGAGCTGATGCAAAGTGAAATGTACTATATACAAAGTAACAGCAATATTATAGATGTTCTGAGCATATTATAGCTAATAGGAAAGGAGTCAGTAGATTGGAGAGGTTGAAAATTCAGGAGAGAGGGGATGTTTAAAAGGGAAAAGCTTCTGCTGGAAATGAAAAGGGATAGAATCAAGGGCATAGTGAGGAGCTGACTTTTTCAAGAAGGGTCACCACATCCCTTGAGACTAGGACAAAGGAAGAAAAAATATGGGTAATGAGACTGATAAATATTAGTGACACTCAAAATCGCATAAGATGTAGTAAGATACAATGGAGAAAAAAAAAAGTGAAAGAAACAAATATCAAGTTATAATACTTTTTATCCTGGCCATCTGAGATTAGGTAGAAGAATGGGGTTTGTTGGATCAGGGTTCAAATCACTCAGGCTTCCTACTAACTTTCTTAGACTGTCATTTCCCAGAAGAAGATAACCTTGGGAGCAACTGAGAAAAAGAGATGAATAAAAGGCAACCGTAATATTCTATAGGGCACAAATAAAAAGTACCTGAACTTCAGACGAAAGCTCCAGAACTGCTAATTCTATGTGAAAATCAGATGTTAAGTGAGGATCTTAAAACTGCTTCTGCAGATAGAACAGGTTCTTCTTTCTTAATTCTCAATTTCTCAGTCTCTCCATCTCTCTCTGTCTCACATTCTCTCTTTGTTCCTCTCTGTCTCTGCTTCTCTGTTTCTTTCTCTTTCTTATTCATCCACATGCCCTCTTACCTCCACAATTGGAAAAATTATCACAATCTGGCTCATATTAACTTAATCTTAGAGTTGTTCTACTATGTTGTGAAGCAAAACAAAACAAGGTACTCCCGGCTCTTGAATGGGACATTCAAAAATTTTGATTGGTAATAATTCAACTAAGTGACTTCAAATCATGTACAGAACACACAAAGAGTTAGTCTCTTAGCCCCAATCACATAATACAATTGAGATTAACTACTGGCTATCAGTTATAATGTCTTACTTCCTCCTTTCCCACCCCTTCTAGTTCCTACATTCTCCTAATAGGAATTCATGACAAGAGAAAGAATAAATGCTTCAAGCAACTATACTTCAAAAAAACTTCAAGCAAAAATAGTCCATTTCCATTACACCAGATTATCTCTTTTCTACTCAATTTTGGTCAGATTCCCAATTTCTTGCTAATAGTCAAGCTCTCTTTCCTTCCTGGTTGCATCTATTGGTCCAGATTTACTCTGTATATATGACTTATTTTCACTCTTCTAATTCTTGCTCTTTCATTGTGGCTTGATATATATATATTCCTGATGCTAAGTTCCTTCTATGCACAATATGCTGGAGAATATAATCTTCTATCATTAATATTATAACCCTGGCTCCATTTTTTTTTTTAAGAAGAATGACCATGGAAATGGGTCCCTGAACAGATAGACATTTACCAGTTTCCTACACACTCATGATTTTAATCCTGAAGTACTTCTGAAGAGAATATAAAAATGAAGATCCCAGAGGTCTGGATTTTACCCAGCCAGAACTACATTCAGACTGCCCAAGCAAAGATATGAATAATGGCTAGAGGCCATTATCTGGGGTATGGACTTCAGTAGAAGTATGGACAAGAACATATTGGAAAAAGCACGGACAAAATGAGATTAACCACAAATGGAGCTAATAGATCATGGAACCACAAAGTTTGTTTGGGACAAGTTGTCTTTTTCCCCTCTCCATTCTTGGCTGGTGAGTCACCCTCTATTTTCCAGGATAAACTAATTTTTGTCATTGATAAGGGAAAGGAAGAAAAGTCCATTCCCCTCCTCTCTATCAGTTGTAGTTCAGATTTATGTTGTCTCCAAATTTTCACTTTTTACTTTTGCTCATTGTTATTTGATGACCCCAGAGTTAAGCCCTCCTTGGATCTTTGACATACATGGAACTGAATTTTCAGAGTTCTGAGGCACCTTAGTATCAGCAATAGTAAGATCTCTCTGATTATCTTCAGTCCTCATGGCTTCCAAGGTCCCTGCTAGAGGTGACAGGGCTCTGATTTTGTTGCCTCTGGACCCAGAAACCTGACACACTACACAAATTACATGTCTCTGATTCATTTATGGTCTCCTTGGGTTAGTCTCCTTGATCTTTACAGCAGGTTTTGGTGAGAACTTCCTTTTCTATTATTCATGGTTTTTTGTTATTTTTTTTTTTGTAGTTTTGTGTAGAAAGAATTCATTTATAGTTTTCCCTTACATTTCTTTATCAGTTTTCAGATTGATTCACTATTTAGGTTTTTGCTAGAATAGGTATGCTGAAGCTGGCATGTATGCCTCTAAGTAGTCATTTTTTATTATAAGTTTTCCATTCTACTTCCACAGTTTTTCACTTCTGTTATAAGGTTGTTATCCTCCTTTTTTTGCCCAAAGATTTTCATTAAAAAATGTCTTACTTCATTTTGCCCAGATATTCACCCAGATATTTGTGGACAAACTATTATTTTTTTCTAGAGCTTTCTTTGACTTTCTTGTGGAGTTACTCCATTCTCTGTGGTTTTACTTCTTGGGTTTCTTTTAAGTTTTATTACTGTTTTAAAAATGTTGTCAGCAACTTATTCTCTTTTCTTGTCCTTCAAGCCTTGGTTTCTGGATATGACCTTGCCCTTGGGTTAGATTTTGCTGACCCATTATTTGCTCTAGAATTTTTAGATGGGAATCTTGCTGGGTTCTGTCCACTTTGTAATTGAGATGCTGTTGCCTTTGCAGTTCTAGATATGGTGGCTAACACTCAGACCTGCCTTTTGTAGGAAATGATTCAGGCTCAATCTCCTGATGACTTAGCTGACATTCTGGTTTTGCCCTATTGTCTATCTCCTTGCAAATTTACTAACTGGGAATAAGCTCCATCCCTTACGGTGACCATAACAATTCCCAACCAGATGTTGTTGATTGTACTGCTCATAGGCCTATCCTAACCCCAGAGTTTTTACTTCTCAGGTGCTACTCTGACCCTATATTCTACTATGATTAGTGCTGGTTGCCTGGATGCTGTGCTGCCTGGATACTGGTCTACCCCTATCTCCTATTATAGTTTCAGTGAGGCCCTATCTCATTTAAATCCAATTCACTTACATGTCATGATATCACCTCCCTGATGTCATGGTCCTCTTTGAAAATGAAGGACAATTAGGGCAGCTAGATGGCTCAGTGTATAGAGTACAGGTCCTAGAGTCAGGAGGACCTGAATGTAAACCTACCTCAAACATTTGATGTTGACTAACTGTGTGATCCTGGGCAAGTCACTTAATCCTAATTGCCTTGCCAACAAAACAAAACAAAACAAAGATTCTATATTTTGTATGTACATAAAAAAATTAAAAAGAAAAAAGAAAAGAAAATGACGAACAAAAGCACAAGGGAATATGATGGTGGTAAAGTTGAATCCAAAAGATACAAGTGGTAAGAAATGAAGAGTTGGTTGCATTTGTAAGATCTCAATAGAGACTTTGGGAGAATTATTTTGTCTTGGTACAGAGTAAGTGCTTAATAAATACTTGTTAACTAAAAAAAAGAAAAAGAAAATGAAAATAGAGGACCAACAATAACAAGTCTGGGTACTGCATTGCCTGAATACTGATCTAGTCCTGTTTCCTACCATAGTTCAAGCTTTATAGGTGCTGTCTTTGCTTCTTCTCATTTGTCTCTACTTCAAGCATGCCAAAGCTTCTGACTGTGCAGCCCTGGACATGAGGGCTCTGGTTTTCTTTATCATCATTCCTTTGAGTGCCATTTTAGGATTTTACTAGAGCATTTAAGGGGGATGCAGGCTCTTTTAGGCCTTGTCATGTTATCATCTTAACTGGAAATCTTCCAGTTCAGATTTAGGAAAACACAACAATAGTTTCTATGAGGTTTATGATTGTCAGCCCAAGTTATCAACTAGTACAAATACAGAAATAATTAAATCAATAGGTTGCAAAAGAGCTAGGGTTATTTAGTCAGTGACCAGATTGATTTAAGATATATGGAGGGACATCTTAGCATATCCTCTAGGATTTATACAAATGCCAAAACTTACTCATATATTATATGCCTTGTATACATTTGCATATGTTATTAATACACAAGTTAATACTGCATTATTGAGTATGCTTCTATTTTTTATGTTTATTTGATTTTGTGCTAGTCTCATGACCATATCATAGTTATATTATGATAACAATGAATACTTTTGCTATTGTTTGTGTATATATTGCTATTTCTACATACTTTATTATTCTATAAACTTAGCAATTTTGCTTTATTCTTACTATTGTTCATTTTTGTTTTTATTCTAGGTATATATATATATATAGTATTATGACATATGCATATATTATATTCTGCAAGTAATTTAGATTGATGGTCCCTGAAACAGCCTGTCAGATGATGGTTTGCACTGTACTATCTATTGCATGTACTGTTGATGTATATCTTCTATGAACAACACCCTAATGTAATTATATAGAACACTGGGTTAATCATCACTGTTCTGTTAAGTGCTGGGGTCCATTTTGAAGTTATACTGTTTAATTCAAGTGTATTATAGTGGCTTTTTCAAAGGATGTCAAAATTTCAAACCCTAGGAAGGAATTCAGGTATTCATAATTTTTCTGTGGTCAGGGAAACATTTGGGGATCAGGCAGCAAGGCTTTCTGAGAATTGTAGTTCTAATGGACAATGTGAGTTTCCCTTTCCTTTTATCTGAAGGGATAAGAATCACAAAATTGAGGGATGCACAATGCAGAAGTTCTGATGGTGGGGTATGGAATGGGGGAACTCAGAGAGAGAGAGAGAGAGAAAAAGAGAGAGAGAAGGGAAGGAGGGAAGGAGGGAAGGAAGGAGGGAGGAAGAGAACTCTGCAGATGTTTTTGTGATATGAGTTCAAAGAATGGAGTTGAGATATTGTAGACTTAGTTCTAGCAGTCATATCTTTCACTCATTAGGAAAAAAACTGATGTGGTTGGAATGGACTCAAGTGATGGGTGGTTGTTACTCACTGAGATCAGTGAAAAGACACTGATTACCCCTGGGCCTGTAGCTGGTAGGTTTTTTCTAAATAATTTCCTCATTTCTTTAAACTATTTCTAATTCCTGATATGAATTAATTTCATATGAATTATGATCATTTCCCAACTTTTCCTAACTTTCCTAACTGCCTGGGCCTAATAGTAAAGACCTTAGAGATTCTGGCAGAGATCTACAAAGCAAGTTGTCCACTGCTCATAGAAAAGCTGATTGAAATCTAGATTACATAGTGTAAAGCAAGCTAGCTTTCATGCTTTTTAACATGATGGTTTCAGTGACATTGTTGGACACCTTCAGTGAATATGAAAACATCATCAAGTTCAGCTACTGCACTGATTATAAACTATTTAACTTGAAAAGGCTACAAGTCAAGACCAAAGTGGAGGCTGAGATGGAATAGAGTATAGAGATTCTCACTAATGCATTGTTAGTGGAATTGTGAATTGATACAACCATTTTGGAGAGCAATTTGAAAGTATGCCCAAAAAGATATCAAACTGTGCATATCCTTTGATCCAGCAGTGTCACCCAAAAAGGATCATAAAAAAGGAAAAAGATCCCACATGTGCAAAAATGTTTGAAGTAACCATTTTTGTGGTGGCAAGGTACTAGAAACTGAATGACTGAATAAGTTATGGATATGAATGTTATGAAATATTGTTATTCTATATGAAATGATCAACAGAATGATTTAAAAGGCTTGGACATATATGAACTGATGCTAAGTTAAGTGAGTAGAACCAAGAGAACATTGTAAACAACAATAACAAGATTATGTACTAAGCAACTCCTCTGGGGACTAAATGTGGATCACAACATAGTATTTTCACCTTTTTTGTTGTTTGCTTACCTTTTTTTCTTCCTTATCTTTTCCCCCTTTTTGATCTGATTTTTTCTTGTGCAGCATGATAAATGTGGGGGAGTGGGGAGAAAGGAGGGAGAAAAATTTGGAGCACAAGGTTTTGCAAGGGTGAATGTTGAAAACAATCTTTGCACATATTTTGGAAATAAAAAGCTATTATTAAAAAAAAAAAAAAGGAAATGGAAATCCTCTACTAGTCAGAACCATACTGTCAATATGTGGAACCATTGATTCCAATAAAGGGAGAAATTTTGAATGCTGAATAAATTTATTTTCCTTGCAGTATACTTCCAGGGAAGTTCATATTGATAATGAGGTTAATTCACAAATTGCCAGAGCTATCTCAGGGATTGGGGGGCTCTAAAAGAAAGTATAGGAGAGGTTGTACATTGAACTGCAGGTCTACAGAGCCATTACACTGACTTTATTGAAGTAGCCTATGAAATCTGGACAGACTATCAACACTACACCGGAAGATTTAATTGCTTCCATTTAAATTGTTTTTAGGAAGATTCTGAAGATTACCTGGCAAGATAGGATACCAGATAGTGAGGTCCTCCTTTGAATTGAACTCCATACATTCAAACTCTATTGCAAAGAGTTCAACTTTATGGGCTGACCATGTAGTCAGAATGCCAAATGTAGGCTTACCTAAAAGACTATCTTATGGAGGTCTCATACAAGGCAGGCACTTACATGGTGATCAGAAGAAGCAATCCAAGGACACTCTCAAGGTCTATCTGAAGAACTTTAGTATTGATTGTGAGATATAGGAGACACTGGCATAAAGTGACTCAGCATAACATGCCTGCATCAAAGAAAGCAATACACTCTATGAGCGATTCAGAATCACAGAACCACAAAGGAAATATGAACTGCACAATTCCAAGTGCATTACAAATGTTTCAATGGACTATTTGTACCTAACCTAACAAAGAGCCTTCTGAACTCATATTGGACTGACCAACCACAGCCAAAAAACTGTACTTTGACCCCAACAATGTGATATCATTGGCCCACTTTGGAAATGAAGGATGAACAATTCCTCGGAAATATTGTGGGTTCCTAATCACCATAATAAAGCAAATATTGCAATAAAGCTAGTCACACATTTTTTTTTGTTTCCCAGTGCATATATAAAAATTATATTTGCATTATTCTATGGTCTATTAAGTATGTAATAGTATTATTTCTTTAAGAATATGCAATCCTTAATTTTAAAATACTTTATTGCTAAAAACATAATCTTATTTGAGTCTTCAACAAGTTGTATTTTTTTTTTTTTTACTAGTGGAAGGTCTTGTCAATGTTGAAGGCTGCTGATTGATCAGGGCAGCTGTGGCAATTTCTTAAACTAAGGCAACAATGAAGTTGACTTATTCAATTGACTTTTACTTGAACACTTAGAGGTCAATATAGCATGATTAATTGGACTAATTTCAATATGGTTTCATCTTAGGGAATAAGGAGGCTCAAGGAGAGGACAAGAGCAAGTTGATGGAGCAGTCAGGATACACATAACATATTGTTTTATCTGAGCATGGTTCATGGCATCCCCCCAAAAAAATGACAATAGTGAGAATATCAAAAAATCACTAATCACAGATAATAATGGAAAAATTTTGAAATATTGTGAGAATTACCAAAATGTGACAGACATAATGTAAGCACATGCTGTTGGAAAAATGATACTGACAGACTTACTGAATGCAGGGCTGCCAGAAACTTTCAATTTGTAAAAAACAAAACAAAACAAAAGATAAAAGCTCCTACAATATCTGAGAAGCACAATAAAGGGAAGCACAATAAAACCAAATATGCCTGTATTAGTGACAGAGTCCTATGAAGTTGTTAAATAATCATTAAAATCATTATATTAAATTATTTTACAATAAAATAATTATAAAAAACTCCTAAACAGCAAAAATAGATTGATTTGATTTGTGACCACTTACCCTTAGGCTACTGATTAAGCCGTGTTCAGATTGCTTTGTAGCAAGCCACACCTCAGAGCAGGTTAAGGCTTTAAAAAAGGGGAGAGAGCCAATATTGCTTTCAGGTTCCTTCACAAAGCTGGCCTGACAGCACCACCTTGTGGTTATTTAAGTATATATACAATATATTCCAAATAATAGGTTATTTCAGGAAGGAGTATAAAGAAAGGCTCTGTGTACAAGATAGTGCTTGACAAATCAGGAGAGCAAGAAATGGTCTATCTCTCAGATATATGGAAGGGAGGAATTTATGTTCAAAGAAGTAGAAAACATTACAAAATGCAAAATGAATAATTTTGATTACATTAAAATTAAAAGATTATACACAAACAAAATTAATGCAACCAAGATTAGAAGGAAAGGGAAGCAGTAATCTGGGGAAACAATTTTATAGCCAGTGCTTCTGATAAAAGCCTCATTTCTAAAATATATAAAGAATAACTCAAATTTATAAGAATATAAGCCATTTCCCAAAGGCTTTATATTTTAAATCCTTTCTTATGTTCTTCTGTGCACATGGCAATATTTTGTTTTTTTTTTCCTATTTTGAATTTAAGTTTAAAATAAATAAATTTTTGAAAAGAAAAAAAATATAATCCTGTTTAGAATTGAGGTCTCAATTGGGATATATGCATCACTTATTGTATTTGGACAGCTTGCTGTATGTCCAAGTCCATAACCTGCCTGTGGAACTAGGACTGGGAAGATAGGGGTGGGAAAGAGAAGGTGACATAGGTAGATTGTAGCAATGTCACTTTGGGGACAAGTTCTCTCCCTTTTTGCCTTGCATTAATCCAAATAAAATTATATTTAAATGGATTTTAGTATTTTGAAAATAGCAACAGTATCACTTAAAAGAAAGGAAGATAAAGTAATGAAAACTCAAGGATCTCTCTATAATCAAACTCCTTTATTTTCAGAAGAAGAAGCTTCCCAAGTGGTGACTTTATTCAAGTTCATCCAGGTGTTATCAGAAGTAAGATTTAAAAACCCAGATCTTCTGACATCAAGCCAAAGTTCTTTCTAGTGTACCATGTTGATGTGGGAAATTGCTTTTGCACTTCTTTTTTGTTTTTGGAAAGAATTTCTGTGGAAGATGTTGTTTTTCCTTTGTTCTTGAAGACAATCATGACATCAGGAAGATGATACTATGACATGCAAGTGAATTGAATTTAAGTGAGGGAGGGCTATGTGAGGGCACTTGACTCACTTTCTCCTCCAGAGTCATCTGGGTCCAGTAGACAGATATAGATCAGGATGACTAAAGATAGCCCTGGATGCAGTGGAAGACCTTGGCCTTTTTTAAGCTAAGGTCTTTTACAGGTCTCAGTCAGACTGACGCAAATCTCATTCAGTGATTAACAACAGGTAATAATTAAGAGAAAGAATGGTCTCTTCACTGATACATTGTTGGTGGAACTGTGAATGGATCCAACCATTCTGGAGAGCAATTTGGAACTATGCTCAAAAAGTTATCAAACTGTGCATACCCTTTGACCCAGCAGTATTTCTATTGGGTCTATATCCCAAAGAGATCTTAAAAGAAGGGAAAGGGACCCACATGTGCAAAAATATTTGTGGCAGCCCTTTTTGTAGTGGCAAGAAACTGGAAACTTAATGGATGCTCATTAATTGGAGAGTGGCTGAATAAATTATGGTATATGTATATATTCGATTTGTCAAGTATTTTAACATAATTAACATGTAGTGGATATCCTGCCATTTAGGGGAGGGGTGGGGAGTAGGGAGGAAAAATTTGTAACAGAAAACTTTGTAAGGGTTAATGTTGAAGAATTACCCATACATAAGCTAATGCAAAGAAAAAAAAAAGAAAATGTGATCAGCAAAAAAATTATGGTATATGAATATTATGGAATATTATTGTTCTATAAGAAACGACCAGCAGGATGATTTCAGAGAGGCCTGGAGAGACTTGCATGAACTGATGCTGAGTGAAATGAGCAAAACCAGATCATTATTCACAGCAACAACAATACTAGATGATGATCAATTCTGATGGACATGGTTCTCTTCAACAATGAGATGTTTCAAACCAGTTCCAAGAAAGCCCTAGGAACAGGCCTGTGGTATCTGAGTATGGACCACAACAAAGCATTTTCACGCTCTCTATTGATGTTTGCTTGCATTTTGTTTTCCTTCTCAGGTTTTTTTTTTCTTGTAGATCCGATTTTTCTTGTACAGCAAGATAACTGTGTAGATATGTATACATATATTTAATTTGTCATGTATTTTAACATAATTAACATGTATTAGACTCCCTGCCATCTAGGAGAGGGAGTGGGGGAAAGGAGGGAAAAAATTGTAACAGAAAGCTTTACAGGGGTCAATGTTGAAAAATTATCCATGCATATGTTTTGCAAATAAAAAAGCTTTAATTAAGAAAAAATTAAAACACACACCAAAAAAAAAAAAAAAGAAAAGAAAAGAAAAAAGAAAAGAAAGAAAAAGGAAAAAGAAAACCCAACAATAAATTGTTGGCAAAACCTAAAAAAAAAAAAAAGAATGCTCTCTTTTACCTAATCAAAAAAAAAAAAAAAATCCAATCTGGGAAGATTAGGGAGGGGAAGACCCTCATGTTTCAAGTATCCCAAGGTTTTAGAATGGAGATATCAGGAAGAAGCCACATGCAAAAAAATAAGGGGAAGAAAGGGGGAAATAGCATTTTATCAGAAGACAGATACCCCCAAAACAGATTAAAAAGGAGCACTCCACATGTAAATACTGATAAAGAGTCCAAAGGGGAAATATGGATAAGGTCTATTCAGTAAAACAGCTCTTTTTCCTCAGATCTTGGTTCATTTTAGTCTAAAGAGCTTATCTCTACTAGGACTAAGGGTCATTTTACATTTATATTAATATAACACATGAGCTTTGACTCCACTATTTCAGCAACAAGCTTATTACATTCTCTAGTACCTGAAGGCCTTAAAAGTGTCTCTTCTCTATTACCATAGCTTGAGCCCCAACCAGCTATGTTCACTCCCTTTTGGCTGACAGTAACTAGTATTCCAATTCCATTTCATTAGTTAACACCAGAAAGCTTTCATAAAGTGATATTTACCTCAAAGATATAGCAAGAACATGCACATACTTATTCTACAATGCCACTAGGGTAAAATCTCCTCTGCACCATCTAGGTTTCTGGGAAAGGTTCAAAACTTAGCTTATTTTACACAAAGGACTGGTCCCACCAAGTCTAAAGGCCAGACAAATCCTTTGCATGGCTAGGATGCTGAAGGTCATTCCCAAAGATCTCTCCTTGCTCCTCAGGGAGCAATCAAACAATGCTGAGATAGCTGTAATATCTAGCTTAAATTCTATTTCCTGGCTTTCTATAACTCATGTTAATGACCCAGTTCTGAAACGTTCTTCCCTGCATCTAGAAAGGAAAAATTGTTAATGCAAGGCCAAAGAGCCATATGGTGAGGGTAGGAAGGCCCTGAGGCTTTTCCTCTCATAATCCCCCACTAGATGCTATCATATCATCAGAGCACAGCTGAAGACAATGAAGTGAAAAAAGAGCTGACCAAAAGCTGATCCAGGCCTTTCTGAAAACACTAAAAACTCCAGAAATACACTTAATTGAAAAAAGACTTCTCTCAACCATGTGATATCAAGAACCAGTTACAGAATTACCAGATATATTACAGTTATCACAGTTCTCCCAGAAGCAGTTAGTTTGTATCTTCCATAAGGAAATGCTTAACAACTGGCTCTCTGAGGAAAAAAAAAAAGTAGGGACTTAGGGTGTCATCTTGTAAAATTTAATCTGCATATAAGGGAAAAGGACCTATTTGTACAAAAATATTTATTAGAAGCCCCTTTTTTTGGTGACTAAGAATTGGAAATAGAATTGGGGAATTGGCTAAATAAGCTGTAGCATATGATTTTATAAGAAATGACAAGCAGGATGATTTAAAAAAAACCTGGAAAGACTTATAGAAACTGATACAAAGTGGAAGGGAGCAATACCAGAAGAAAGTTGTACACAGTAACAGTAATACTGCATAATGAATTGTGAATGACTTAGCTATTCTTAGCAATACAATGATCCAAGAAAAGGCCAAAGAACTAATGATGAAGCATACTATCCACTTCCAGAAAAAGAATTGAAATTGTCTGAATACATATTGAATCATGCTGTTTTTCACTTCTTTTCATTTTTAAAATTTGAGTCTTCTTATACTAAATGACTAATATGGAAATGTTTAACATGATTGCACATGTATAGCCTATATCTAATTGCTTGGTTAGTCTCTGGGAGGAAGGAGAGGAGACAGGGAGGGAAGGACTCAAAACTTTTTTAAGTGTTAAAAATTATTTTAATATATAATTGGGGGAAAATAAAATATTTTATATTAAAATAAAAGAATAAACATATATATATGTATATATACATATGATAATAAATTTAATCTACATCATTAGTATTTTCTGTACCAGGATTATAATCTAGATAATTAATAAAACAATAAACCAAACACTGATTTGTAGTTTGCTAGCATCTGCTCACACTGAAAATTTAATAACTGCTTCTCTTGAGTCAGTCTGAACTGGGTCCAGTATACCTTTACCCCTACTACATTAATAATCTCATTATCTTTTAAACTCTCATACTTATGGAAGATTATATGATTTAGAACTTTTTCAATACACTTCCACAACATTTGTGACTTTTATATAGATTCGGGGTCTGCTCTTTCCTGTCCCAAGCCTCAGAAGCACTGTGCTCCTCCCTCTCTCCCTCTCTCCCTCTTTCCCTTTCTCTCTCTCTCCCCCCTCTTCTTGTATGTCTCTGTCTCAGTTTCTTTCTCTTCACCCCCCATTCCTCCCTCTTCCACCTCTTTCCTGAGATTCAAGGCTTCCTCAAATTTCTATCTCAGGTAGTATTAGTCACACAAAAGTATCAACAATTACCAGATTTTTCCCTCCCTCCTCCAACAGAGAGCAAATTCTCAGTCAAGGTAGAAATTCTACAGAATGGTCCATTTACTTAAAATAAGAATTGTAATGTCAAACAGTGGAGCCCTTAGTCTCTTAGATCAATCAAGTCCTAAGAATGGTCCTAGTACCTTAGAACCTTTTGAGAAAAAGCTAGCTTAACTTGTCTGGGGGTGGGAATTAGGTTGTGTATTATACTATAAAAGGAATAAAATTATAATAATGAAAGGAAAATTGATTAAGAGGCAGAGACAGTCTTATTGTTACTAATTTTTGAGTAGAAGAAATTGACTTCTCTTGTTTTTACTTTTTTTTTTTTTACCCCTATGGAAAGGAGAAACTTGAACTCTAGCAACTAATAGGGATTATTTCCTTCATAGGAGCAAGAATTGGTGGAAAGGAAGATGTCTTCAAATGGTATTCATTGACCATCCCTTTCAATTTTCAAGCAGTCTCTACATCCGCCTTCCATCTGCCCAGAACAGTAACAGCCCTAACAGTGGCAGTGGTCTGCCAAAATCTCAGAAAAAAAAGATGATGAGAACACTCACTTCTGGAGAACCAGTGCAATGCCTGACCCTTGACTACCTACATGACTCCAAGATGATTAATGAATTCAAAAACTTGCTATCTTGAGGAGGGTACAGAGTCAGATGAAACAATGAGTGGAAAGTGGAAGGGACAAAAAGTGAAGATCTGTGCTTAAGTATATTGCTTTATTCCCTTTCTCCCCTCCAGAAGTGCTACTGCAGATTCTATTGTAAGAGAGCTTTTGGATACATTAAATATGTGGGTATTGAGGGAAAGAAAAGAGAGGCATGAAGAGATGGTGTTAGGTAGCAGCTGTTAATGGGAGGAGAATGATGAGAAAATGAAGGAAATAATTAGTAAGAGTTTAGTGAATCATAGAATCAGTCTTATGTAACAAGCTTTGCTCTGTACATGCTCTGTACATGGAAGCATCTGTATGGGAGGTATCAGGAACTTCTTGCTGGAAGAAGATATTCTGTATTTCCCTTCTGCATAGATAACAGTAGCATCTTCCTATTGCACATGTTTGGCCTATATCAGATTGCTTGCTGTCTTGGGGAGGGAAGAGGGATGGAAAAAGGGAGAATAATTTTGGAACACAAGAGTTTGCAAAGGTGAATGATGAAAACTATCTTTACGTATATTTGAAAAAATAAAATACTGTTTAAAAAAAGAAAAAAGAAAGCAACACCTTCCCATTGGTTGTATAACTGGAACAGATTTTGTTTTTAAAGCTATCAGTTTGGTTCAGTTTCTTTTTATCTTCATCCAGAAAGAATAAAGGCCCTGTCTACCCAAAGCATGGGCAACATGAACTAAGTTGAGCTGAATGAAGGGAAGGACTACCTTCCTTTATCCTACCTTTATGTCTTGTGGCCCTGAGAAATGTACCTAAGGGTTTGTTCTGGTCTGTTTTGTTTTTCCTTTTCCATTCTATGAGCAGTTACAAAACCTGAAGTTGAGCCATGGAGATCTCAGAGGAATGATTTGAGGCTGAATGTTGCAGCCTGCCCATGAGGAAAAGATAAGAGGCAAGCTGTCCAGGACTTTAATTCAAGGAGGACTTCAAACTTCAAACTTGGTGGGACTAGGTTATATAGGAATTGAATGAAGTTGTGAACCTAATCCCTACTGACTAAGAAGTTATAAAGGGGCCAGGGAAGAGTATATCTTCTAGGTATTGGGGAATGTTTATACTTGAAATAGCTTTTAAAAATAGCTTTTTATTTTCAAAATACAAGCAAAGAGGGGCAGCTAGGTGGCACAGTGGATAGAGCACCAGCCCTTAAGTTAGGAGGACCTGTGTTCAAATTTGACCTTAGACACTTAATACTTCCTAGTATGTGACCCTGGGCAAGTCACTTAACCCCAATTGCCTCAGGAAAAAAAAATACAAGCAAAAATAGTTTCCAACATTCATTCTAGCAAAACTTTATGTTCCAAATGTTTCTCCCTCCCTTCC
Source organism: Myrmecobius fasciatus (assembly GCA_023553655.1). NCBI lineage: Eukaryota > Metazoa > Chordata > Mammalia > Dasyuromorphia > Myrmecobiidae > Myrmecobius > Myrmecobius fasciatus. Next base: position 278,205 of record JAJPUD010000616.1, on the reverse strand, counting down.
TCCCACTCCTCCCTTAGACAGCAAGTAATCCAATATATGTTAAACATATGCAATTTTTCTATACATATTTCCACAATTATCATGCTTCACAAAAAAGTCAGATCAAAACAAAAAAAAATGAGAAAGAAAAAAAAAAGCAAGAAGACAAAAAAATAAATGAAAATACTATGTTGTGATCCACATTCAGTCCCCACAGTTCTTCTGGTTGCAGATGGCTCTCTCCATCATAAGTCTATTGGAATTGGCCTAAATCACTTCATTGTTGAAAAGAGCCAAGTTCATCACAGTTGACAATTTTTTTGTCACATACTTTTGTTGTTACTGTGTGCAGTGCTCTCTTAGTTCTATTCATTTCACTTAGCATCAGTTCATGCAAGTCTCTCCAGGTCTTTCTGAAATCATCCTTTTGATCCTTTCTTATAGAACAACAACATCCCATAACATTAATATACCATATCTTATTTAGCCATTCCCCAACTGAGGGACATCAACTCAATTTCTAGTTCTTTGCTATTGCAAAGAGGGCTGCCACAAATATTTTTGCACACATGGGTCCTTTTCCCCTTTTTTATGATCTCTTTGGGATACAGACCCATAAAAGTCTGTACTGTTATTGTTCTATAAAAAAATGATACAGTCTGGTTTTAGAAAGACTGGAAAAATTCACATGCTGAGTGAAGTGAGTAGAACCAAGAGACATTGTACACAGTAACAACAAAATTATGTGATAATCAGCTGTGATGAACTTGACTCTTTTCAACAATGAAGTGATCCAAGACAATTACAATAGACTTGTGATAGAAAGTGCCATTTACATCCAGAGAGAGAATTGTGGAGATTGAAGGTGGATCAATTTATACTATTTTCACCTTTTTTTGGTCATGACTTTTTATTTTTGTCCTGATTTTTCTCTCCCAACATTATATGCATGAAAATATGTAAAAAATGAATGTACATGTATAACAAAAATATTTTTATGTGTAACTGGGGAAAATAAAAATAATAACTAATAAAAAAATCAATATCCCTTGGAGAGCAATGAAAATAAGAACCCTGACCTTCCAGGCAGTGGGGACTACGGTAGCAGAGTTATTCTTAGAGCTTCAAGGGATCTTAAGACCTCTCACTTTATAGAAGAGTAAAATGCATTTTAGTGATTTGAACAGGGTTCCATGGGTAGTAAGTGACCTCTAGAGGTAGAATTTGAATTCAAGTCCTTTGATTCCTAAAACTACCCACCATTCCTAGATGGTAGTTCCCATGTAAGAGATGAGTATACTGATCAAGAACTGTATTAGTATGATGAACATTATGACCAATATACAGGAAGTTTCTCATATATAGAGACAGAAACAAACACATATATAGAGAGATATTTAGAGCCTTTCGAAAGTATAAGTTCACTCAAAAAAAGGATTATAGAAATATCTAGTTACCTGAGATTTTTGTTAAGCAAAATAGACAAGATAGGACCTATTGAAAGATACTTATGAGACTTTTAGGCCCTGAGAATCAGTGCTTCAAAGGATGTTAAAGATAGAGATACCAGTTTTTACTTGGATAGTAATTTGTTATGAACATTTCAATGCTACAGCTAGATGGTACAGTGGATAGAGCACTGGTCCTGAAGTCAGCAGACACTTAACACTTAATAGCTATATGATCCTGGGCAAGTCACTTAATCACAGTTGCCTTACCATCACCCTCCAAAAAATTCATCAACTCTTTTTGGAAGCATTAAAGGAAAATTTTAGTGCAAAAGTAATAATTTTGACATTTTAAAAGGCCTAAATAATCTTCCTTTTTTGGATATATCCATCCATCCATCCATCTATCCATTTAAACATTAACACACCTATAGCAGCTCCTCTGTGCTAACACCTCAACTTGCACTTAACACTGGAGGATTTGGTCCTGAGAAAATAGCTATTACCTTGGATTTTAGTGGGTTACCCTATGGGGCTGCATTCCAAAAACCATAGATCATGAATATCCATCAAAATAGATGGGTCTAATCCATAAATAATCAGCCAGTAGACCCAAATAGCTCTTAACAAAGGCATTTACTAATTTGGCATAGTGAGAGCAGTAGATGTAAAATATTTTCCCCACAAACCTGAAGTGCCCCTTTTCACAAAACAACCAAATGTCCAAAAGAAGAATGAGCTAGAATTCAGAGTATAATGGTACCAAGACATACAAGTATGTTACATGTGTGGCAAAGCAACTCAACTTTCTTCTTTCACAATGAGTTCCCAGGGACTTTTCTTCTCCATAGACTAGCTTGTGAATGTCTGGATTCTTGAAACTGTTTCCTCCTTTGGTAACTTCCCCAGTATTTATTTCTTTCTGGAGTGCTTAGTTTGCAAAGTCTCAGAATCCTCCATCTCAGGTTGTTGGAAGGGATGTCTCTTACTCCTTGGATTAATGTCATGACTGATAGAGAGATGAGGGGAGAGGAGAAAGAGAAATCCTCTCTTCTTTATCTTCACGTGTCCCACTCTACAATTGCTCTAACCCTTGACTACCTTGAACTCTTCAGATTTTTTCATTTTCAGTTATGTTTGATTCTGTGTGACCCCATTTTGGGTCTTCTTAGGAAAGATACTAGAATGATTTGTCATTTTCTTCTCCTGTTCATTTTACAGTTAAGGAAACTGAGGCAAATAGGGTTACATGAATTGCTTAGGGTCACACAACTAATATGAGGCCAGATTTGAACTCATCTTCCTGAGTTCCTGTTTTCTAGATACATGTCCAAAGCCACCTAACTTTCCCTTTCTTTAGAATTTAGCTATTTAAAAGACTCAAAGGTATGGGTAATTCATTTTTCAGTCAATTTAGTTACTCCCTTCTTGACCAGGGAGGTAGTATTTTGCATATGGATGGCATAGTCAATTCCATAAGTATTTAATGTTTCACTAATACCACATTGTTATTTTTCAGTTTTTCAGTCATATCCAACTTTTCATGACTCCATGGATGATAGTATGCCAGGAGGATAGAAGTATTCTTCACTATCTTTTGAAGTCTGCACAAATTCATCTTCATTGGTTTTATGATCTTATCTATCCATCTCATTCTTTGCCATTTTCTTTTCCTTTTGCCTTAAATTTTCCCCAGCATCAGGGACTTTTCCAAAGTCCCATCTTCTCATTATGTAGCCAAAGTATTTAAACTTCAGTTTCAGTATGTGACCTTCCAGTGAATAGCCTGAATTAATTTCAGTATTGACTAATTTAATCTCCTTGTTGTCCAAGGGACTCTGAAAATTCTTCTCTGGCACTACAACTGGAAAATATCAGCTCTCACAACCATGCATTGCTACTGGCAAAACCATAGCTTTGACTACATGGACCTTTGTGAGCAAAGATGATGTTTCTACTTTTTAGCATGCTTTCCAGATTTGCAATAGCTTTCCTTCCATGGAGCAGCATCTTTAAATTCCACAGCTGCCATTGCCATTTGCAGTAATCTTTGAGCTCAAGAATAGAAAATCTGACAATGATTCCATTTCTTCTTCCTCTATTTGTCAGGAAGTGATAGGATCAGTTGCCAATATATTATCATGATGGGTTTTTTTTTATGTTAAGCTTCAAGTCAGCTTTTATGCTCTTCTCTTTCATCCTGATTAAGGGGCTTCTTAATTAACTTTCTGTCATCACCATGGTATCATCTGCATAGTTGAGATTGTTGATGTTTCTTTTGGCAATCTTTATTCAGGCTTTTGATTCATCTAGCTTGTCATTTCTCATGATGTAGTGTGTGTATGTTAAATAAATAAGGTAGTACTCCTTTTCCAATCTTAAACCCATCAGTTGTTCAATGTCTGGTTCCAACTGTTGCTTCTTGGCATGCATACAAATTTCTCAGAAGACAAGTAAGATGATCTTGTACTCCTATCTCTTTGAGGACTTGTCACATTTTGTTGTGGCCCATGTAAAGGCCTTATTGTAGTCAATGAAGCAGAAGTTCTGGAATTCCCTGGCTTTCTCCACAATCCAGTGAATGTTGGCAATTTGGTCTCTAGTTCTTTTGCCTCTTTGAAAATCAGCCTGGATTTGTTCTGGCAAATATATTTCCAAGTATTTTATACTGTCCAATTTTGAAATTGGATATTTCTTACATTTCTCCTTGCAGGTTTTTGTTGGTGATATATAGGAATGCTGATGATTTATGTAGATTCACTTTATACCCTGCTACTTTGTTAACATTATTATGTTTCAACTAACTTTTTAGTTAAGTCTTTGGGATTTTCCAGTGCCACCTCATACTTATCAGAATTGACTAAAAAGATTGAAGAGGAAAGCAAAAATGTACGGGATGTGGAAAAATTGGAATACTGATTCAATGATTGGTAGAATTGTGAACTAATCCAAACATTTTGGAGAGTGATTTAGAATTATGCCCAAAGAGTTATTAAACTGCTTGTACCCTTTGACCCAGCAATACTACCAGTAGGTCTGTTTTCCAAAATGATTAGGGAAAAAAAGAATAGAACTTTTATGTTCTAAAATGTTTATAATAGCTCTTTTTGTGGTGACAAAGAAGAAGAAAATGTAGGGTGCCCATCAACTAAGAAATGATTAAACAAGTTGTGGTATACAATCATGATGGACTACTTCAGTGCTATAAGAAATGATGAGCTTGATTTCAGAATAGCCTGGAAAGACTTATATGAACTGATTTTGAGTGAAGTGGGCACATTGTACAGAGCAACAACAAGAATATGTGATGGTCAACTATGATAGGCTTAACTCTTCTCAGAAACTCAGTGATCTAATATAATTCCAATAGAGTTGGGATAGAAAAATGCCATCCATATCCAGAGGGAGAACTATGGAGACTGAATGCAGATTGAAGCAAATTATTTTCACTTTTTTTGTATATATGTTTTTTTCTCATGGTTTATACACACACACACAGACACACACACGCACACACACTGTTCATTTGAAGGTGATGAAAATGAAAGAATCTTCCTGAATTATTAGGAAAGTAAAGGGAAAAAAAGGATTTGAAACATTTTTGTCCCTTTTGTCTCCAGTGATTTAGAATGCAAGCTCCCTAAATGTGGTGTATTTGCATCTACATAGATTCCTGTCTATGTGACCTCCCTTGATAGAAAGTAATCTTTTCATCAGAGACTTTCATTTTTGTCTTTATAGTCCTGTCTTGGACACAGAGCAAGTACTCAATAAATGCTTGTTGATTGATTAATTCATCAAGAGAAAGAATTCTGATACTGTGGAGGCAACAAGGAATGGTGGAGAGACTTGAAGTCTGAAAGATGAATTAAAATCCTGCCTTTGATTGTGACTCAGTTTCCCCAACTATAGATTTAGATTAATAGTACTTGCATTAAACAACTCACAGGATTGTGGTAAGGGAAAAGGTGGTATAAAAATATGAGCCATTTCCTAGTATTATTTCCAAAACAGAGTCAGCCTTTTCAGATGGAAACATTTTTGTAAATTTGGATAATTAATTCAGTGCTAAAAAGCCTGCCTGCTCCAAAACATTTTCCTGAAATTCTTACTATTTGAATCCTAGGAACTAATTGATTAAACAAAATGGAAAATAATGTAGATTGTTTCTAGATGACCACATGTACTTTAGAAACAAAGAACTGCAAAATTGGATGGGAAATTAGCCATCATTTTAGTCTATCCCTCTCACTTTAAAGAAGGATACATTTAGGCCCAGAGTGGCCAGTGACTTCCCCAAAGTTGTAAAGACAGAACTGAGACTAGAACTCAGATCTCCTGACACCCTCCTTCCCCAAGCAAGTACTCCTTAAAAATATTTTCTTCTTTTTTAATTGTGAAATTAATATTTGCCAACAAATACAAATACTTCAGGATACAGAGAAGAAAACAAAAAATGATTTCATAAGAAACTGTGAACTTCTACCAGAAGTTGATGTTAGCAAATTTATGTTAGCAAAATTGTTCTTTCTACATTTTTTCTTCAGCATATTTATGTTTTAAATTTTCTATCTTATTATGAATTTAATAAGCATCTATAAATATGAACATTTCCTTTAAAGAAATAGACAAAGAATGACAGCATAAAATTTCATTATGTATAGCTTGCTATTTTTTAATCATATTAAATTTAAGATTGTAATCTCAATATTGCTTCTTTGCTTGTCCATATTTCCTGCTGGACCTTTTGCTCTCTCTGTCTCTGTCTCTGTCTCTGTCTTTCTCTCTCTTTTTTTCTTTTTCTCCCTCTCTTAGCTCACTGCCAAGAGGTGGATAGTACAATATATATCTTGTGATCTTATGATTGGTTCACTTTCTGCTTGATACTGGTTAATGCTGGATAGCTTTTTGCACCATGCATATTTACTTCCATTGATCTTTGTAAATTGTAATGTAGATTCTTCTAAGAATATTATTAAAATGCAATATTAAAGATATTACATTAGTATTAAAAGAGATCTAGTTTTAGCTAAAGTGTGTTTATGTGTGTGCACATACTTTTCAAATCTTCCTGGAAGTCCACAGTTGCTTTATCTCAGCTGTACTCCTTAAGACCATATCTAGAGGGTCATAATATTTTGCACCCAAAATGAAAAGGTGGGAAAAAAGATATCAAAGTGATTTGTCTTGGTTTTCATGACCAGTAAGCCTTTTACATTTGTCTTCTCAATCTTTTGGTTTCATTATTTTCATCAATAAAATGAAAGAGTTGCTTTCAACTTCCCTACCCATGCAGCTCTAAATGATATATGAGATAAATGAGTAGGAAGCAAGCTGGGAAGTTTGAGGAAGGGACTGCTGATTTAAGAGGTGGTGGAGCATCTTTAGAGTAGGAAATTGAGGGATCCATTCCCCAATCCAATAGGGACAGGCCCATTGAAAGAAGCAGCAAATTTGCTTATATTCTCTTATACCATCTTCTAGCCACCAGTACAGAAACGGGGACATTAAATCAAGTTAATTGACTTATACACTTGCTTGGATCTCTAAGAAGATAATCTATTGAATGGAGACAATTGGAGGAGATGTGTGTTGGTGGTGGAGATAAGGTCAGGAAAGTCAGTGACCACCGCTAGGACAGAGAGAGAGAGAGAGAGAGAGAGAGAGAGAGAGAGAGAGAGAGAGAGAG
>JAJPUD010000616.1:256853-271079 GCA_023553655.1 Myrmecobius fasciatus | reverse complement strand
GAGAGAGAGAGAGAGAGAGAGAGAGAGAGAGAGAGAGAGAGAGAGAGTGTAGCAGTAAATTATCCTATCGTTCCTTGTAGACACAGGAACCTGAGCCTTGAGAGCTGAGTCAAACAAGCATTCGTTCATAGAAAGAACCACAGAAAGTGGAAGGAGGCCCTATAGACATCATCTAATCCATACCCCTCCTGTTTTAAACAGTAGGTAAAGGGACATTTCTGGGATCTCTTGCTAATAAGTGACAGTAAATGGCACCTATTGGAAAATAAGTACTTATATTTTTCTTTTTCTTCCCGGTTTTGAACACCCTAATCTTTCAATTATGCCCCACTCAATCAACTTTCAAAACTGAGTCCAGAATCAAATTCTAGCTCCAGGGAGTCAAGTTAGATGCCCGCCCTTTCAGTGCGTGGACTCTCCCTCCTCCTACTTTTCTTTGCTGCTCTACGGGACAAATCCTGGACTGTACTTTGAACTTGAAAGTTTCTGTGGCTCCTAGGGAACGAACCATTCAGCGAAAGAGGGTTGGTCATGGTTTGGGGACTGCCAAAAGCTGGAAAAATGGAGCCCAAATGGCGAAGTCCAAATCTCTCAGAAGGACAACTATAGTTGAAGAGATGGAGGCAGTGTCTTTGTTCCCAGGAAGAAAGCATTAAAACAAAAGAGTTTAGATGTTTCTTCCTATGCACCCACCCCCAATGGATCAGTCGCAGCCCTCGCCTATTATCCCTCCTCCTTCTTGTCCGCAAGGTGTTAGCCAGGTTCTGGGAAGCGGTGAGCTGGAGCTTCTCGGCATCCTACTGGGTAGGAGGGCTGCAGGTGAGAACAAAACTGGGCGGAGAAGGCTCCTTCCAGGTAGCAGCCCAGCAGCAGCAACAGACATCCTCACACACTACCCTGCAGCGGGAGTTCCAGCCCCGTGGGAAAATCCACAGAAACCCACCCGCAGGCGACTTCTCTGGACCGACCCGACCCAATCTGATAAACTTACTGTGAACTTCTCTGGAGGCAGCAGCGGCAGGCGGAATGAAGAAGTCCTCGGGTTCAGGTAAGCTCAGAGGCTGGTGCCAAAACGCACAGAGGGAAAATAAAACTTGATATGGCAAATTGGAACCAGCTTCTCCTTTAGCAATAGAGCCAGGGGCAGTCAGTCTGGGAGCCTAGCAAGTCCCTTAGGCATCGAGGTAGGTAGGTAGGTAGGTGCTCGCTTTTCTTTGGAACAGGTACGGAAGTGAAGCTCTTTAATTCCAAGGAAAAGACTGTTGGCTCTAGATATATTCTAAGTGGATGGAAGAATTGGAAGGATGTATTGATGAGGGAGTGAATGAATGAATGGATGAATGAAAGAAAAAAGCATTGTACTAAACTGAGATTGCAAATTGAAACTCAAAACTGATCTTAGCTCTAAAAAAGTTTACATTCGAATTCGGATAAACAATATACACAAGACATTTCCTCTGCAAATCTGATGGAAATTCATCTTTTTATTGTTATTGTTGTTGTTGTTGTTTTTTAAGGAAAGTGACAAGCATGTTGGAGCAAAGTGCTTAAAGCTCTCAGGTGGCCAAAAGTGACGCTTTGAACTGATTCAGAAACCTCTGATTAATGCTTAACTTCCTTATTTATTTGTTTATTTATTACTTAGAGCCTTTTGGGGCTCCTGGAACCTAGTGGAGTGGTGTGAGATCTTTCTGCTGGGTATCTCTACTACTTACCTGTTTAATGGGGTTTGAATTGTACCGAACTGATTCAATTCCTTGCCCCTTTTTTATTCTTCTCCTCCCTATCCTCCAGCCCCCTGCCCCTTTAACCCCCCAATTTTTATTGCTTCCCTATGGTGCAGTGACTAGAGTCTGGAACACCCAAGTTTAAATCCTATCTCAGGAACTGATTCTTGACAAAAAAACTTAACTTCTCTGATCCTCAGTTTCCTTTCTTGTAAAATGGGGATAATAACATAGCACCAATTTCATAGGGTTCTTGGGAAGATCAAATGAGATAATATGCACAAAACACTTTGAAAATCTTAAAGTAATATGCATTGGTTATCATAATGATGATTCTTTCTAATAATTATTCCTAATAATCTTTAGTTCTTAATATTTGATCAGAGCCTTATATGTCCTGGTAAAGTGTTCTCAGGGTTCTGTCCGTAGGATTATTTTAGAGATTGTACTCATTTCCCTTGACCTCACACTAAAAAAAAAAAAAAAAAAAAGCATGGCAAAAACCGGTCTCCTGTAACTGGAGAAGCTGAAAATTGAAGACACCATCTTGGGGACACTTCTAAAGGTAGCTAGGACGTCTTGTATATGTAGAAGCTGGAGAACTTAAGCTCTCTGGAAGAGAAGGAATTAAGGTTACACAAAACTAAAAACATAAAAATTAAAGAGGATTTGGGATGGGAGAAGGAAAACTAATGATATACCAGGAGAAACATCTTTTCATATTACTTTTTCATAAATTCACATATTTTGTTTAGTTTTGATAGATCTTTGGTTTCTACTAATCTCCCAATCCACCCAATTCATAATTAGTCAGACTTGACTTTCAATCCTGTGAAATTCTTACCTGTGGTTCTAAAATTTTTTTTAATACTATTTTATTTTTCCAAATACTTGCAAAGATAGTTTTCAACATTCATCATTGCAAAATCTTGTGTTGCAAATTTTTCTCCCTCTTGTCTCCTAAGACTGCAAGCAGCTCGATATAGCTTAAACATATGCAATTCTTCTAAACATAGTTACACATTCTTCATGCTGCACAAGAAAAATCAGACCAAAAGGGGAAAAAAAAAACCAAGCAAACAAACAACAACAAAAAGGTAAAAAGACTATGCTTTGATCCACATTCTCTCTCTGGATATGGATGGCAGTTTCCATCTCAAGTCTATTGGAATTGCCTTGAATCATTTCATTGTTGAAAAGTTGTCAATGTTTTTTAATCAGTCTTCCTTATACATAAGCCACCTTGCAAATTGCAGACTTTTCTCCTGATTCTTTGAATATATTTTGAGGACCTGTGTAGCATTTGGGCTCTTCAATTATATTTTTTCATTCTCTGTATGTGACAGGCATCCTTTTCCAATTATATGTTCAGCAATAACATCTTTGCTTCTTTGGGACAAATTATTATTGGTTAAGGCTGAGCAGATTTTTACACCGTATATATTTATTTTCATTGATCTTTATAATTTGTAATATAGATTCTTCTGATAATGTTGGTATTAAAGATATTACATTAGTAGTAAAAAGATACATATTTTTTTAACCAAAGTGTGTGCACACTCTTCTCAAATCTTGCCTAAAGTCCACAATTGCTTTATCTCAGCTCTATTCCTTAAGACCATATCTAGAGAGTTATATTTTGCACCCAAAATGAAATGATGGGAAAATAGATGCATAAAGAAATCAAAGTGACTTGCCTTAATTTTGATGTCCACTAAGCAAGTAATAATTTTAAAACATACTCATCTTCTCAATCTTAATCCTTGTTTTATTCTCATTTTTAACTGAGTTGATACTAATGGAATCTCAGTCCCTTATAAATTCATTCTTTTTCATGCTAGTGCAATAAACCTTCACCCTTATTAAGTGCACTGAATACTACTTTGCTCATGTTTCCCATCAATTAATTTTGTGGTAAGAGTTATAGAGCTACAGACTTATAGGAATGCACGGAACTTTGAAAGATCATCAAGCCTATTGCTGCCATAATACAGTTCTCTCATAATTTTCTTTTTTGGGGAACCAAGAGGAAGAACAAGGAGGTAAATTTGGAACCTCCCTGTGCTAAACACCTTCCTGGGGCAGTTGCTCTAGAAACTGAATTTCTAACCTCCTTGATGTGAGTCTAGGACAAAACCAGGCAACTTTTTTCTCCCCCACTCCCATCCCCCTACCCCATATACAAAATCTGTTTTAAGAAATAAATGAGTGAACTGGTTTTGATTTGTTGTGAGGGAGATCCAGGTGGTATCTGCCAGAGTTCTGCTTTTGGCTTCCCTCCCTTTACATGCTCCAAATACTTCAGATGGTTGTAAGGTATTGCTACTGTCCTATGTTCTTTTTGCTGAATAGTAAGCATCTCCTAGGAAACTGTGTTTGCTTTTGGAGTTGCCTTCTCATGCTATGGGCTTTGGTTCTTTGCCAAGGTGGTGAGATTAGAGACTGGTAGAGGTCACTAGGTCTTTGGCCTTCCCCCAGGAAATTTTGAATCCATATGATTTGATGTCAAAACTACTCTTTACTAAAAGGGAGGGAAACCCTCTTTTCTTTTTCAAATCTCTTGTAACCTCCTCTCATTCTTCCTTCACACCCTACTCTCAGCCACCCCTCAAAAAAAATCATGCACAAATCAAATGAAAAGAAACCATTTATAACAGGTAGAAGTGTTTAACAGCTTAAGAACCCTATGTAAATCCAACATCCATAGCTCCTTGTGTTTACCTAAAGGGTCCTGAGTAGGGGAAGTCTCTTAGGATAGGAATAAGGAATTGTTTCTATTTTATTCAAGAATTGGCTGTGGTCCAAAGTATGCTGGCTCATTTCATTATAGATAATTTGTTGTTACAGAGTAGGTAAGACTGAGAGAAAGAGCCTTGCAGCAGAAGCCTGGAAATAGGACTTTGCTTTCTGCTGAGGAGACCCCCAAGACTCCACTACCTAAATAACATTTTATTCCTGGGCAACACTCCCTAAATGAAATAAACAAACATAGCAAAAGGCATGAAAATTCTTAAAAATTCAAAAGTAACTAGAAGTATGTTTTTTTTTTAATGTTTTATTCTGATTTTGACGAACACCAATTTTTATATACAAAAAAGAGAAAACTAGAATCTCCATCACATAGAACTATTTTTTTCCAGTATATATTAAATCTAGCACATTATTTCCAAAGCTATCCTGCTTCACTTGCCCTCAGACTTTCCTTCTGTGTATTTTTAAAAAATGCTTCATTGACATTTCTTTTTTTTTTTTTTTTTTTGGCACAAATATCACTGGTCCCTTTATTCTTGATAATTACTCCCACCCTGAAGAAAAAGAAAAAATGACCTCACTTATAACAAGTTGGAATAGTCAAGCAAAACAAATCAATACTTTAGTCTTGTCTGAAATATAGGTCTTATTCTGTACTTCTAGTTCACCTTTATTATTATCAGTCCTATGGAATTGTGGTTGGTTATAGCATCGATCAAGTACTTTAGTGTTTCTAAATTATTTTTCTTTTCAATATTGCAGTCAATGTATAAATTGTTATCCTGATTTTACTTACTATATATATTGGTTCATAGACATATTTATAGGTTTATTTTTATCTTGTCTATTTATTTATTTATTTCTTATGATACGATAATGTTCCATTACATTCATATACCATATTTTTTCAGTTATGCCTAATTAATGGACACCACTGAAATTTCCAGTTCTTTGTTATAACAAAATTGCTGCTCTACATATTTTTGCACATATAGATCTTCTCTCTCTCTTTTGGATCTCTTTGGAGACAAACTTAATAGTGGTATTTAGAGAATGCACAGTTTAGTGACTTTTCGATTGTTCTAAATTGCTTTCTAGAATGACTAGATCAGTCTACAACTCCACCAATAGTGTGTTAGTATGACTATCCTCCCATATCTTTTCCAAAACTGTCATTTTCCATTTTTGTCCTCCTGGCCAATCTCTGGGAAAAATGGAACTTCACAGTTGTTTTATTTCTCTTTTTTCTTTACAATTGTTATATTTCTGTTATTATTAGTGAATTAGAATATTTTTCCATATGGTCATTAATAGTTTGGATCTCTTCATTAGAGAGCTTCCTGTTCATATTCTTTGACCAAAAATTTATTGATGTGAGGGGGAGAGGGCTAGCTCTTACTTTTATATTTTTTAATCTGTTCTACTTATCTATCTTCTATATCAAATCTTTATTAGAAACTTGCTGAAAAATTTCCTCCCAGTCAACTGTTTTCTTCCTAATTTTAATTTTGATTGATTTTGTTTGTTCTAAAGCTTTTCAAGTCTATATAATCAAAATTGCCGATTTTTACTCCTGTAATTCTTTTTATCCTATGTTTTCTACCTAGGGATTTGCTGGAGGAAGTTCAAACCAATCTTCACTAGCTGATGATTAAAATTTCAGTGTGAGCATTTACCCCTCAAAATTATGCTACAAAGCAGGGCTTGATTTATTGTTTTGTAGATTTTCCTAAGCTTAATAAAATGAAGAAAATGGCAATAATTCAGGTTAAACTTAAAAGTATGTTGTGAATACTTTGGAGGGAGTTGATAAGAGAACTGGTAGTTAAACATTTACTTGCAAATCTCCACTCTTACCACAGCCTTGAGTATTTTTTTCTGAGGCAATTGGGGGTAAGGATCACATAGCTAGCAAATGTTTGAGGCCAAATTTGAACTCTCAACTTCCTTACTCTCTCTCTCTCTCTTTTTTTTTTTTTCAACTTCCTTACTCTCAAGGTCAATGCTCTATCCACTGCTCCACCTAGCTACTCCAATCTTGGATATTAATCAACATATTAATTGAATACCTCATGTGTTGCTTTGTGTTGTGATTTTTGATGATAGGGAGAAAATGGGGAAATATAGTATGGTCCATATCATTAGAGGAAAATAGACCACTATCTAGTTAAGATCAGATACAACCATGAAAAATTAACCAACAATTAAGCAAAATAGTTTTGTATTAAAATTTCATTTTGTTCTGGTCCCCCTTACCATCCTCCACCTATACCCCTTTCTAGTTAGTATATTGAATTTATAAGTAGCCAGTTTAAAGAACCAAGAGCAGATTAATAGTAATTAATAATAAGATTAGTTAATTAACAGTAAGATTGCAAAAGAGAACCTAGAAATTATATACAGACCATCTCAAAGATTAAAGGAGTATAATTTGCAAGTTGTTATCATATATAAACTAAAAAATTACATCCTGAGACCATGTGCTAAAACAAGGAAAACCATTCCGACTTTTTGGTCAGGGCTTTTTGGTCTTATAATATATAAAAGTCAAACAAGTTCAGATATCTTCAATGAGACCAGTAGAACCCTAAATGTTGTTGATAATGTTGAGATAATGTGGATATGTCAATGGATTAACCTCAAAGTGGCACAGATAAGAATTAATTTCTCTCACTAAAATCCTATAAAAATGAGACCTGTAACTCCTGATCTCCACCCTCAGCCTAGTATTTTTTCATCTCTATTTAGGTCTGTGCTGCTGAGTGCTCCCAACTTTAATTCATGGCTACTTGAATGATTTTTTTGTGCTGCCCCCTCTACATTGTTTTCCCTATGCTGCCTACCTTTCTCTACCACCCTATCCTCATTCCCACACATCCTCATTCCCACACATCTACTTCCAAAACTCTCATTCATGTTATTTGTCTCTGTATTTTCTGTGCCATTTGCCCTCTATGCCTTATTAAAGTGTGATTGAAGTCTTACTCCCTATTGCTATTGTGGGTTTTCTTGGCAAGTATCCAAAGAACCTGGTGTGCCTGTCCCCATTTCATAATTTCATAAAATTAATTAGTAATTCAGTTTAGAATGTTACTAGTAGCTGTATTCTTACCCCCATGGAGCTTACAGCCTGATGGTCAGTGATAAGACAGAAAACAAAGTATGTATCTATGTATATTAGGTATTGATTAATTGATAAATGCATTAGTTGCTCTTCTGTTTCATAATGGGCTCCCCACTATTGCAGTGTGCTGCTATTCTGTGAATATGACACCTCTCCATATATCTCTGGTTCATTTGGAGCCCTTAGTTTTTTTTATACTAAAACTCCCTGAGGGACAGTGGACATTATACTCTAAATACTTCATCTTGCTAGCAAAAGGTTTACTCAGTGACCCAGAAACTCCTCACTAAACTCTTGTCACCAATTCATACTTGTTACCACTTAGCCTCTAAACTTAGGGCTCCCTGCAGGAAGAGGAAATATATCTTCGCAAAATGCCTCTTTGATGAGATAACTTCTGAGGCAGATGTTTGAGTCACAGAATTGGGCTTAAACACAATCATTTCTTCCTCCTCTCTTTCCTCTCCTTTCCCTCCCTCACCTTTTCAGCAGCTTTCTTATCTCAAGTCCCAGCCTGTTTCAGCTCTACCTCAGCACAAAATTTCTGGCCTCGGAAAAACTCAAAGGTACATAACATGCAGTTGGTCTGTCTGCCTGGCACTTGAGTTTTTTTTTTTTTTTTTTTTTTTAGTTGATCCCTTTCTTTTCTCCAAGGTTTAAATAATATATATATATATATTTTTCACAAAGGTCCATTTCTCCTCTATTAACTAAGATAACCTGTGTTCCCAGGCTGATTTGAAATTAGGAAAACCTACATTCTTTTTTTTTTTTTTAGGATCTTAGGACTTTAATTTTTTTTTAATATAAAGCTTTTTATTTACAAAACATATGAGTGATTTTTCTACATTGACCTTTGCAAAAACTTTTTTTTCCCCAAGCTTTTCCCCTCCTTCCCCCCACCCCCCCACCCCTAGATGACAGGTAATCTAATACGTGCTAAATAGGATAAATTATATGACAAATACAATACATGTATACATATCTATACAGTTATCTTACTGCACAAGAAACATCAGATCTAGAAAGAGAAGAAGAAAAAACAACCTAAGAAGGAAAACAAAATGCATGGAAATATTCACAGAAAGCGTTAAAATGCTGTGTTGTGGTTCACACTCAGTTCGCACAGGCCTCTCTCTGGATGTATATGACTATCTTCATCGCTGAACAACTGGTTTGAATCACATCATTGTTGAAGAGAACCATGTCCATCAAAATTAATCATCGTATAGTCTTGTTGCTGTGTATAATGTTCTCCTGGTTCTGCTGATTTCACTCAGCATCAGTTCATGCAAGTCTCTCCAGGCCTCTCTGAAATCCTCCTGTTGGTCGTTTCTTACAGAACAATAATGTTCCATAATATTCATATACCATAATTTATTCAGCCACTCTCCAATTGATGGGCATCCTTTCAATTTCCAGTTTCTTGCCACTACAAAAAGGGCTGCCACAAACATTTTTGTACATGTGGAAAACCTACATTCATTTTCAAAGTTTGTTTTTTCCCTTCCCTTTTTCTCTCTTTCCTCAAAAAGTTTCAGGCTTTTCCTGCAGTTGAAAACTTATTGGGCTATTAATGCACTGTTACTTTTCCCATGGGGAATGTAAGGCTACAGAATAGATTGACTTGATTGTATTCACTCCAGTAATACTTCTGTCTTAAGCATGACCTCTCACATTGAGGTTAGATGTTACTAAGTACAACAGTGGTTGATGTTGGGCTACCATATTGGGAGCTGAATTTTTGACTGAGAATCTATTTATTAATTTCATACAAGGACAGGTTGATACAGATGCAAATGAGGGCTTGAAGAGTTACCAGGGTAGATTGGGTTTAAAGCAAGCTTGTAGTCAATACTCAAGAGGAAGAAACATACATTTTCTCAACAACCCTTCTCTCTAACTCTGATAGTTGACCCTCATACCTATCCCATAGCTCTAAACTTCCACAGGCCTAATTCTAGGATATAGGAGTGTATAGTCAGTATGGCATAAGGCTTCTGGGCTTTTGTGAAGCTCAGGATAGACTTAAAATTTTTTTTTACCACATTACTCCTGCATTTATTTTTTTGATTTTAATAATTTAATAAAATTTTGATAATTTGGTTAATATTAAATCAAAATACATGCAAAGATAGTTTTCAACATTCATCTTTGCAAAACCTTGCATTACAAATTTTTCTCCCTCTTTCCCCCTCTTTTTTCTCCAAGACAGCAAGCAATCTAATATGTTCAATTCTTTTAAACATATTTCCATAGTTATTAAGGACCATGCTTAAGTGTGAAGAGACAGGCCAATTCTCTGAAAGCCCCCACAGCTATGAATTATAACATACTTGAAGGAATTGCAATTCAGCCTTTACTGACTCAGATGTTGCTTGTGAATTAGGAATGAAATAAATTGGAGGCAAGAGGGAAAAGGAGAGAGGTCAAAGAATGCAACTGCCTCTCAGTGGGATCTCACTCGAAGGGATCTATTCTGCTGGTCAGAATTAGTAGGTGGTTCCTGTAACACCCAGCAGCCACTAGGAGGTTGCTCCCGTGAAACATAGTAGTCATGCTATGCAAGAAAAATCATATAAAAAGGGGGAAAAAAAATCACGAGAAAGGAAAAAAAAACACAAGCAAACAAATAACAACAAAAGGTAAAAATACTATACCTTGATCCAGTCAGTCTTCATTGTTCTTTCTCTGGATGCTGATGGCATTTTCCAACAAAAGACTATTGCAACCATAGGGCAGACTTTTAAAGAATTATCTGAAATGACTCAAAATAGGGTGTGATTTTGATATTGCAGACATAATTATAGTCTGCAGCCAGAGAAGGACTCTTTAGGATCATGCGTGGCCTTCCAATAAAAGAAGTTGGCTCCTTTCTAGAATCTTAGTCCAGGCAAGGAAATCTGGGGAAGAGATGTGATTTGCCCAGTCACATAGTTTAATAATAGAACCAGAACCAGGGCTCTTAATATCCAGCCTAAGACTCTTTCAACATCCTGATAGCCTTAGCTTTTGGTGGGGGCAAAGGGATCAGTACCTGAGACTGCTTCAGGGTAGGAAATCTCTGGCATGGAGACACCCTTTACTGATAAAAATTTGCAATTGGCTTGTGATTGACAGCTTTAAAGAGTTATTTGCACTGAGAAGCTGTCACATAAGCTAATATGTGCATTCAAACCTAGTCCTTCACTACTTCAAGGCTTATACTAAATACCCTGCCAATACTATGTAACTCCTACTTATAGGAATTCATAACCCTGGAAATTTGTGTCAGTCTGTTATCATTGTAGTCAAGAATTTATGAAGCATCTGTTAGACTCAGGGTCCTATTTGAAGTTTAGTTTGCAGAGAAAATAGAGATGGGATTGAATAAATCTGTCCAGGGAGGGAGGTGCTGACCTCGAATATGACACAGCAATAACTGGGGCACTATGGAGGTCCTTATTCTGAAAACATTGACCAAATGATAGCTGTCAGGTCAGGGAGAAGTGTATGCTTTCAACATGCTTTCATGGATCTAAACCCTAGAGATAATTGATATCCAACTACAGACAAGCTTGAACTCCTTCTTTTCCCCTTCTCTTTGTCTCTTCTTCCTATCTCCTCTCTTTCTTTCCCCTTCTCCTTTCCCCTAGGGCATTTCTTGTTGAAGCAGCATTAACTGAGTCTCTGAAAAGTACCAATTCAAGATAGATAGAGGAACCCCCCCCCTCTTTTTTTAAATTTGGTAGTAGAAGAGGCAATCAAGGTAAGGTGACTACCCAAGTTTACACAGTAACTAGTAAGTGTCTGAGGGCTGGATTTGAACTCAGATCCTTCTGACTCCAGGACAAGTGCTCCATTCACTGCACTTCCTAGCTGTCCCAACATATAATTTTTTTTTAAAACTACCTACTTTTCATAGAGTACTGTGCTAGGTACTAGGATAATAGAACAGGGATTTGAACAATGATTTCATTGGTACAGGGAGCTACATAGGTGAGGAAAGTTCCTCTCATAAAGCAAGTCAATATATTCTCTGCAACTTTCAAACTTAGAAAATGTCTTAGAGTTCTGAAAAATTAATAAACTTGCTCAGGCAAGCTACTCAGAGAGAGAGAGAGAGAAGGATCTAGGTGACTCAATGGATAGAGTGTTGGAAACATGAGTTCAAATGTGGCCTGAGATATTGACTCACTATTTGATCCTATATAAGTCATTTAATTTCTGTTTTCTGCTAAGCATTTCCAGCAAAATTAAGGTCATATTAGTACCCACCTCCCATGGGTTGTGATGAAGATCAAATGGGACAGAATTTGTAAATCCTTAGCTCAGTGTGTAGCACATAAAAGGCACTTAAAAATGCTTTTTCTTATCTTCTTTCCATAGTCATATGAACAGTATGTATCAGAGGAGGGGCATGAACAAAATGCTTTCTAACTTCTAGACCAATTCTCCACCTACCACTATGTATCTCAGGCTATAATTTAGAAATAAAAAAGGCAAGGTCTCTACTCTATATATAATAGGGGGAATATAACACTAATATAACATAGATTTGTACTAAGTGCATAAGAGACCTACAAACAGAGCATGGTGTAAAGTTGGAAAAAGAAAGATAATTTCTATGAGGAGAAGAATCAGAGAGTTTCATGGAAGAGGTAATATTTGTATGGGTCTTGAGATTTCTTCAAGAGAGGGTTTACATGATGGAAATGTGCAAGGCTATGCATGTCAGGGCAAGAAGTTTGGATTTCATTTTATAAGTAGTGGTGGAACCATGAAAGGATTTTGGAACAGGTAGGGTACCTGGGATCATAAAATGATGGATCATCTGAGGATATTTAGTTCAACTCACTCATTTTACAGGCAAGTAAACTGAGGCAGAAGGATGTTAAGTGGTGTGTTCTGGATCACACAGCTAGTAAAAGTCAGGGATTTGAATCCAGCTTCTCTGACACACACAAGAGCCAGTACTTTTTTTTTTTTTTTTCCTGCTGTTACTACACTGTTTTCTAGTTTGCTTAACTAGATCAATAGAAACTAATCCATCTTGTTGACCATCCTTCTAAGATTTACTTATATTTTTCTTTCAGGTAACAGGATCCCAATTATATAAAACTGGAGAATCTCTCCGTTGGAAGAGACCTTAGAGTTCACTTATTTCAATCCTTACTTGTAGCAAATGAAATAATATTTGTAAAGTCTTAGCACCACACCTAGTAGGTAGTAGATGCTTAATAAATGCTTATTCCTTTATTCCTTTTATAGCATGAATCACTCTATAGCATTTTTTTAAAAAATATTTTTATTTATTTTACTAGTTACCAACTACATATAAAAATTTTTAGCACTATTTTAAAAAAATTTATATTCTGAAAATGCCAATCACATTCAGAGAGAAAACTGTGGAGATTGAATGTGACTCAAAACATAATGTTTTCACCTTTTTATTTTTTCCTTTCTTAGGTTTTTTTTTCCTTTTTGGTCTGATTTTTTTTGTACATGACAAATATGAAAATATGTTTAAAAAGATAATACATATTTAACCTGTTTCAGATTGCCTGCTGTCTTGGGAAAGAGAAAGGGGGAGAAAGAGGAAAAAAAATTTGGAAAGCAAGGTTTTGCAAAGGTGAATGTTGAAACTATTTTTACATGTATTTGAAAAAATAAAATATCGAGAAAAAAAAGGATTCCCAATTATCTCCCTCCTGGCCTTCCTTGGGAAGGTAAGCAATTTGATATTGAATATACATGTGAAATCATCCTGCCTTCAGCATTGCCAAATGGTGGGCATCCAGACTCTGCTGGAACACCTCCAATGACAGGAAACTCCCTACCTCATGAAGCGGCTCATTCCATTGTTGGACTGCTGTAATTGTCAGGAAATTTGTTCCTGTGTTACACCAAGACGTGCTTCCCTGTAACTGGGTATATTTGTATCTTCACTTCAGGGGAAATTTAAAAGGACAGCTCTTCATTTTAGTCTGTGTTTCATTACAGAGCTCCTTCATTCTAGTCCTCTTTCTTTCTCCCAGAAGAGTCAAATGAGAGGAGACCTAAGAGGGCATCTATGTAGTTGATCACGAATCCCTTCTAGAATATCCCTGACTAGTAGTTATCCAGCCTCTGCTTGAAACCCTCTGATGAGATAGAACTGGATACCTCCTGAGACAGCCATTGCCATCTTTGGAGAGGAGCCTAAATCTGTTTTTCTGTAACTTCCCTTTACTGCTCCTGTCCTCTGGGAACAAGCAGAACAAATCTAATACCTCTTCCCCAACATCCATTCAAATACCTGAAAATAACTATCACATTCCCCCTAATTCTTCTCTTCTCTGGACTGAATATGCATAGTACCTTTACCTGTTCAGTTCATAGCTTGATCTCTAGTCTCCTTCTTAAAGTGTGATTTCCAGAATCTTTGCATTCCAGATGTGGAATATTCTAAGCAAGAATACAATAGAATTGATATATCCTTTGACCTGGATACCAGGCCTTTTAATGTAGCTTGAAATTGTGATGGCTGTTTGTGGTAATCATGGGACACTTACATTAAGTGGTGCACAATCTATCAAACTTAAATGAGACCAAGTGTTCTTAATCTGAAATTTGTGTACTTTTTAAAAATATATATATATTGTG